>MDKH01052900.1:0-63539 GCA_005239495.1 Nicotiana undulata
TTCACGGAGGCCATCTACATTAGGCACACACAACCTACCTTGCATCCTCAAAACGCCATCATCACCAACCGTAACCTGCTTGGAATCCTCGTGCCGGACCGTGTCCCTAAGGACCGCCAAATGTGGATCATCATCCTGCCGCTCTCGGATACGATCAATTAGAGAAGACCGAGCGACAGTATAAGCTAGGACACTGCTGGGAGAAATATCCAACCTCACGAACTGGTTAGCCAAAGTCTGAATGTCTGAATCCAACGGTCTATTTCCAACTAGGATATACGCAAGACTGCCCATACTCACCGCCTTTCTACTCAATGCATCGGCCACCACATTGGACTTCCCGGGGTGATACAATATAGTGACATCATAATTTCTTAACAACTCTAACCACCCCCGCTGCCTCAAATTTAGATCTTTCTGCTTGAATAAGTACCGGAGGATGTGATGGTCAGTAAAAATCTCACACGGCACGCCATAAAGATAATGCCTCCAAATTTTCAAAGCATGCACAATAGTTTCCAACTCTAAATCATGAACATGGAAATTCTTCTCATGGACTTTCAACTGACGAGATGCATACGCAATCACCCTGCCATCCTGCATCAATACTGCTCCAAGGCCAACTCCAGAAGCATCACCATACACCGTGAAAGAACCCGAATCTGATGGTAACACCAACACTGGTGCTGAAGTCAAGGTTGTCTTGAGCTTCTGAAAGCTCGCCTCGCACTCATCTGACCATGTAAATGGGGCACCTTTCTGAGTCAATTTAGTCATTGGGGCTGCTATGGATGAAAACCCCTTCACAAAACAACGGTAGTAATCAGACAAACCCAAGAAACTCCTAATCTCCGTGACTGTGGTGGGTCTAGGCCAGTTCTTGACTGCCTCTATCTTCTTAGGATCAACCTTAATACCCTCAGCTGATACAATATGACCCAAAAAGGCTATGTAATCTAACCAAAACTCACACACTTAGCATACAACTGATTATCTCTCAAAGTACGGAGTGCTATACGGAGATGCTGCTCATGCTCTTTCCGACTGCGGGAGTATATAAGAATGTCATCAATGAACACTATCACAAAAGAGTCCAGATGTGGTTTGAAAACCCGATTCATTAAGTCCATAAAGGTCGTTGGGGCATTAGTCAGCCCAAAAGACATAGCCAAAAATTCATAGTGCCCATACCTCGTACGAAAGGATGTCTTAGGGATATCGGACGCCCTAATCTTCAGCTGATGGTAGCTTGACCTCAAATCAATTTTCGAAAACACTCTAGCACCCTGAAGCTGATCAAATAGTTCATCAATCCTCAGCAATGGATATTTATTCTTGATAGTAACTTTATTCAGCTGCATGTAGTCTATGCACATTCTCATTGACCAATCTTTCTTCTTTACGAACAAAACCGGTGCACCCCAAGGCGAGACACTGGGTCTTATGAAACCCTTATCTAGCAAATCTTGTAACTGTTTTTTTAACTCTTTCAGTTCTGGTGGGGCCATCCGATATGGAGGAATGGAAATGGGTTGAGTGCCTGGAGCCACATCAATACAGAAATCAATATCCCTGTCGGGAGGCATACCCGGCAGGTCTGCAGGAAATACCCTCAGGAAATTCACGCACGATAGGAACTGACTCTATAGAAGATACCTCACCATCAGAATCACGAATATGATCCAAATAAGCCAAACACCCTTTCTCCACCATGCGACGAGCCTTGGCATATGAAATTACCCGTATGGGAGAATGACTAGGAGTCCCTTTCCATTCTAATCGAGGCAACCCCGGTAAAGCTAGAGTAACTATCTTGGCATGACAGTCTAAAATGGCATAATAGGGCGACAACCAATCCATGCCCAATATAATATCGAAGTCAACCATGTCTAGGAGTAAAAGATCAACACTAGTTTCCAAACCTTTAATGACTACCACGCACGAACGATACACTCGATCTATCAAAAAAGCATCCCCACCGGTGTAGACACATAAACAGGAACACTCAAGGGATCACGGGACACATTCAAATACGAGGTAAAATAGGAGGAAACATACGAATAAGTAGACCCCGGATC
This sequence comes from Nicotiana undulata, assembly GCA_005239495.1. Taxonomy (NCBI): domain Eukaryota; kingdom Viridiplantae; phylum Streptophyta; class Magnoliopsida; order Solanales; family Solanaceae; genus Nicotiana; species Nicotiana undulata. The sequence goes on from MDKH01052900.1 coordinate 2,079, forward strand.
AAGCAAAATGGAAGCATCTCTATCACAAACTGAGATGATACCTGTAATAGCAGCGTCGGAGGATTCTGCCTCAGGCCTAGCTGGAAAAGCATATAGTCGGGGCGGAGCCCCACCGCCCTGAACCACACCTCTGGGAGGACCTCCACCTCTAGCAGGCTGACCTCCACCTCTAGATATTTGTCCTCCATCTCTAACATTCTGGCCTCTACCTCTGACTACCTGTCCCCTACCCCTTGCTGGCTAGGCAGGTGGTACTGCAGCTGGTGCCGGAACTATGGCACGAGAACCCTGGTACTGATGTTGACTACTCAGAAATTTTGGACAAACTCTCTGAACATGCCCATATTCACCACACTCAAAACATCCATCCTGATATGAGGACTGACCCTGATGAATTGGCTTACCACGATAATAACTCTGCAGAGGAGGTTCTCTAATAGGAGCTGAAGGAGCACTGTAGACTGGCTGGGCAGAAGGAGCACTGTAGACTGGCTGGGCAGAAGGAGGTGCATAAGAACCACGACCCCCTGAAGTACCATGTGAAATCTGTAGCGGTGAATGGAATGGACTGGATAAATGGCCTCTGCTAAACGAAGTCCCGCCTCCAGATGAGGCACCACTGAAAACACCGGAATGGCGAGGTCTCTTGTCTGACCCCTGACCTCCCATCCCAAGAACTGACTCAACCCTCCTAGCTATATTAGCTCCATCCTGAAGAGAAATCTCGGATCCTGTCTCCTTGGCCATTTGCAACCTGATGGGCTAAGAAAGTCCATCAATAAATCGTCTAACCCTTTCCCTCTCGGTGGGCAATATAAGCATAGCATGTCTAGCCAGATCCACAAAGCGGGTCTCATACTGAGTGACAGTCATGCTACCCTGCTGGAGCCGCTCAAACTAACGACGCTTATCCTCTCGAGTAGTGACAGGTAAGAACTTCTCCAAAAAGAGATAGGAAAATTGATCCCAAGTCAGAGCTGGTGATCCCGCTGGCCTAGTCAACAAATAATCTCTCCACCATTTCTTGGAAGAACCAGACATCTGAAAAGATGCAAAATCGACCCCATTGGTCTCCAAAATACCCATATAACGCAACACCTCATGACAATTGTCCATATATTCCTGTGGATCCTCTGAAGTAGCACCACTAAAATGGACAGGAAATAGCTTAATGAACCTGTCAAGTCTCCACAAAGCATCTGACGACATGGTTGGCCCATTAGCGGGCGGCACTGCAGCAACTGGCTGAATTTCCCCAACGGTATTGATTATAGAGTTTGAACCTGAGGAGTAGTCTGAACTAGAGTGTGGGTAGTAGGAGTCGAGACCCCTCCTCCAGCCTGAGATACGGCTGCTGCAACAGGAAAGGTGCCAGTCTGGGCCACACTCTCCATAAGGCCCACTAAACGGACCAAAGCATCCTGAAGAACTGGGGTAGCAATAAACCCCTCGGGAACCTAAGCTGGTCCCGTTGGGGCAGTCTGAGTCGGAACCCCCTCATTAACCTCAATCTAAGGTTCCGTAGTTGTGGCTGCTGCCTGAGCAATGGGCTGAGTCCTACCCCTGCCTCGGCCTCTGGCGTGGCCTCGGCCTTTGCCCCTAGTAGGAGTTGCTGCTGCTGGAGGTCCGGAATTCTAGTCAGCGGAAGATGAAGCACGTGTTCTCGCCAACTGCGAGAGAATAGAAGAATCCAAATCAGTATTTGAGGTACAAGAATTCACACGATAGAATAGAAATAAAAATGGAGTTGTTTCCTAACTCAATAGCCTCTGAGAGATAAGTACAGACGTCTCCGTACCGATCCTTCAGACTCTACTAAGCTTGTTCGTAGATTGTGGGACCTATGTAAACCTAGTGCTCTGATACCAACTTGTCACGACCCAAATTCCCAACCTTAGTGATCGTGATGGCGCCTAACACCACACTTGCTAGGCAAGCCAATGTTAGAAGTCGATTAACTAATTTTCCTTAATTAATTACTTCAGCATAAATAATTTAATTTAAATGAACTTAATTAAATTAATTCCCAACAACCATAAAATAAAATAATAACAATGACCAATTAAATGAAACGAACCACGAACTAATTATAATAACAACTCTAAGACTACCCCAGGGTCTGGTGTCACAATCCACAAACAACTAAAGAATACTACAAATAATGTCTGAAAGAAATAGTGTAACTGTTCTGAATGATATAAAACAGTGTATGTAAATATAGGAGAAGACTCTCAAATATCTGCGAATGCCGGCAAATGTACCTCGTGTCTCCAAACGAAATCTGGTGGTCGTCCTAGAATCCTCTACTTCTGAATGGTACCTGGATCTGTGCAAAAAGAGCACAGAGTGTAGTATCAGTACAACCGACCCCATGTACTGAGTAAGTGCCGAGCCTAACCTCGGAAAAGTAGTGACGAGGCTAAGTCGGTCTTCAACAATATAATCGATAACAACAATAAATAATAAAGGAAGAAAGAAAATTAAACAAATGGATAAATAAAGGCTGCAACAAAATAAAATAACTCAGCTATAACCAATTCTCAAATAGCTCTTCAAAATTTCAAACTTTAACTTTAAATAAAATAGTACGAAAATATTTAAAGAGTAGTAGTAAAATAGCCATTTCAACTATTCAAACTTTTATATCCTTTTTGTTTAAAAAAATCAGTAAAATATAAATATAAATATCCTCCCTTATCACTCCTTGTTGCGGCGTGCAACCCGCTCCCACCTGTCCTCTCTTATTGCTCCTCCCTAAAATATCTCTCTTATAGCGTGCAACCCGATCCCACCTGTCCTCCCTTATTACTCCTTGTTGCGGCGGCAACCCGCTCCCACCAGACATATCATATCAATTTATTCAAAATTTCACAAATCAGGTCAAGCCTTTCACAATACTTTTGTTTCAACAATTATAAATAATAAACCACATTTTTCTCATGACTTCATCAATAACCTCTCGACCATGAAACCAACAAGAAAATCAAAATATATGCATTTATTCCATAAAAACAATACCAAACCTCTCAGCCATATTTATATCACTAGGGAACCAGCTCAAACAACCAATAATTTTTCCAAACAGTCATAACAATAAATAACAACAATTCAACAAGGCCCAATAGTCATAGAAATAATAATGAACATGTAACAGTTAAAACAATAATCAAATAAGTGTGGAACGGGAAAGGGGATCATGTTTAACAAATAATTTGGGTGGTGCATAGATGCTCGTCACCACACCTATACACCACACCCATGCAATTCACGTAGCAAACAAGTGGGGAGTCCTATTCCCTCAAGCTAAAGTTAGGCCAAACACTTACCTAAATTCCGCAGGCCACTCACTGCTCAATTATTGCTTTTCCCTTTGAATTCAACTCTAAATTGCTCGAATCTAATCAAAATTAACTCAATGTCATTAACTAATGCTAAAGGAACTAACTTTATTGAAAATATAATTTTTTCTAAGTTCTCCTCAAAAATAGTGAAACCCCGGGCCCGCTTGGTCTAAACTCGGGGTTCGGACCAAATTATGCTTACCCATTCACCCACGAACCCAAATGTGTTATTAGATTCGAAATCCGAGCTTAATTTGATATAAATATTCAATTTTTACAAAACTCCTTAATTCTACCCAAATCCTAGATTTTTACCATGAAAATCCTTTGGTTTTGCTTTAAAAGTGATGCAAAATGATAAGAAATTGAAAGAACAAGGATTGAAATTGATTACCTATGAATTGGGGATGAAGATTGTTGAAGAAAAATCGTTTTTAGGGCTGGAAGTTCGAAAATTTGGAGAAGAAAGGGTTCTGCCCGGTTTAAAATTTGGTTTTATAGGGCTGGGCAGTCGACCTTCACACCTGCGGTGCTTGGGTCGCATCTGCGGACCCGCAGGTGCGAAAAAAGGATCGCACTTGCGGAAATGACTTAAGTATCTGGGGGTCGCACCTGCGGAGGTTTGACCGCTCCTGCGGACAAGGTGTTCGAATCTGCGAGGTGGACGCACATGTGGACTAGGTGAGCGCACCTGCGGTCTCGCACCTACGGCCCTAGGCTCGCAGCTGTGGGCACACAAGAACTGGTGCACCAGCAGTGTTTTTTCTCACTTTTAACACTCCGAAACCTACTCGAACTCACCTGAGCCCTCGGGGCTCTAAACAAATTATGCACGCAAGTCTAAAAATATTATACGGACTTGCTCGTGCTATCAAATCATGAAAATAATATGTAAAACCATGAATTAAACCTCATGACTTCTCATTTTCATCAAGAACTCTTATAGTTCATAATTTCTCAACCGGATGTTCGAATCACATCAACGAACTCCGTTTTTCACCAAATTTCACAGTTAGACTTTTAATATCATAACAAATCTGTATCGGGCTCCGAAACCAAAATACGGGCCCGGTACCAATGATTTTAAACGTTATTTCTTTTCTTTAATTCATAAATATTTCAGCAAAATAATTTCTTTCAAAAATTGATTTTTAAGGCTTAGGACCTCGGAATTCATTTTCGGGCATACGCCCGAGTTCCATATTTTACTACGGACCTCTTGCGATCGTCGGAACACGGATCCGGGTCCGTTTACTCAAAATGTTGATCAAAGTCAACTTTTACCAAATTTAAATTCTAAAAAGCACTATTTCTCATATTTTCACATAAAAGCTTTCCGGTTTCACGTCCGGACTGCGCACGTAAATTGAGGTATTTAATTTTAGTCTTTTTATGGCTATTTGGCATGGAATGGAGTCTAATTTTATAAAATGAGCCCTTGGGTCATCACAGTTCAGACTCAATACTAGTATGTGACACTCTAATGCTAATATGTATCCTAACCTATTTCTATGTGTCCCCAATTCCCACTGTCCCTAAGTGAAAGCTATGTTTGAATGTACTGGACTCGTTCAAGTTGTTTGTTGCTTTTCCAAAGATGTTTACCTTATACTCAAACTGTTTCATTACTGATCAAAACCCTTTTTAGAAAACTTCTTTACTTACTGAATCAATCCAGTACTGTTTTTTGTCAAAACCTTTTCAAACTTATCTCCTGCACTTCACTTTATTCCTAGACCCTTAAGTTCTGCCCCCTCAGTGTGAGCACTGCTTTGGGACCCCTGAGCTCCCTCTGAACTCTGACACACCGAGGCCGGCCTTTCCACACTGCACATGTTCAATTCCTAGTTACCAAGTCTGGGTGTGAGCATTGCCCGGGAGCCCTTGAGGTCCTTAAAGAACTTTGACACACCCGGATTATGAAAGGCTGTGAAATACCATATGCCAATGAGGTTTGGAGGATTTGGGCCTAATTGAAGGCTCTCTATAGAATAACTTCTTATTTTCTATTTTGGTTATGTAATTCATAATCCTGGGCCTGTAATAATTTGTAAACAACTCAGGGGATGGATAGTGAAAAGGGAGGGGGCAACTATGCATGCTTAGCTATTAAAAGGGTAGAACCATGCTATTAGGTTTTATTTCCTACTTGTGCAATAGATATCATGTTTAGGTTCATATGTTCAAATTCATGCATTAGAAATAATGTTTCTTAGGCCTCATACATACAGTTCAGCATGCTAACTTTCACTTAGAAAAATCCTGCTAATAAACGGTATTCTCTACTATCATGTTCTCAGCTTCCATATACGCCTAGAGATCCTGTTTTTAGGCTAAACAACATTAATGAACATATTATTTTGCATCTCCCGAAACTGTATTTAAACATTGCAATGTTGACACTTAGAAATCCTGTTTTAGGATAAAAATAACGCTAATAATTAAGTCGTCTTCAAATCTCTCTGAACGCATGTTTAAATGATGTACACTCATGCATTTGGAGACCATGCTTAGGTTCTGCATACATATCAATCTGCATATCTGTGCATTAGATATCATGTCCTTACAATTACACTTTAATTCACCTAGTTTAACCATTTATGCATGAAAAGGAATAGATCAATTTCGCTTAATTTTCACAATCAACTGGTAATAACTTTTGTGTTCTGAATAACCTAGAATAACATGTTTAGGTAAAAAAAAATTACAACAGTTTCTTTGGTGATTCTGGTAACTAACATATATTGTCCCACGCCTAGGCAAGCCTTAGGTGATAAAATTCTAAAAACTGGAAATATGCCTCTTTTGTGTGTGTTCCTTAATGTTAACAGGTTCTTTTAATCAGTAGGCAAACTGATTAGGAATCTCAAGCAATAACAAAACTGCCTGTTTATCCTCTGAATTCACCTAGACACCATGTCTTAGGATCTCAATTAACAATACTGCCCTTATATGTGTTTGAGTCGTGCTAATTATGTGCATAATCTGTGGAGGTAAATTTGAGCCTCTTATATGCTCTTATGTGTTCCCACTTACTGCAGTCCAACATGGGCTTTACGTGTCGCTTTAGAATTTTACCTTTAAACCTGAGGGTCTGCCTAGTACCTCCCTTTAGGATAGTAGTCCTAACCTCCTCCAGGACTGATAGGATGGGATGGGTAATAGCACGAAATAGAGTTCGGGACCAACACGTGCTTCAATTACCTTCACGGGGTGGGAAATGGTAGAATATGGATATGATGACCGATGCGCTAATACCACGTGTAGCCCCTCTCTGAGGAGTGTCATACCGGGTATTGCATTGATGTGATCCATATTATTTCAAACCTAGGATATCCCTTCCTTTAAATGATAGATTATAACTCTTTTCAAAAACTTAGTCATTTTATAACTGTTTCCCAAACACTTGCTTGCTTAATATTTAAAATCCCCTCTTACTTGAGCCTCTACTTGTTATTTGTTGAACTGTACAAATTCACAAAAACCATTTGGCCGGGAACCACACTCGTGGATCCTGAGGGGTGCCTAACACCTTCCCCTTGGGATAATTTCAAGCCCTTACCCTATCTCTGGTTAGCAACGTAGTTGTAAATGAACCCCCTAGGTGCCCTAACGCACCGTTAAAATCGTTAGGTGGCGACTCTCAAAAAATGCAAACCCCTTTCCCAAAAGGAAACAGTTGCCTCAACCCAAATGTCCTGAACCCGATCTCCGCGAGGAAAAAGGGGGCACGACAGCATGGCGACTCTGCTGGGGATAATAGGCTTTTACCATTTCAAATTGTTTTTTTGAATTTGTACCTTTGCTTTGTTTAATACTGGCACCCTCTCCTCTTCCTTCTACGTGCAATTACTTGTTTATTTCTTTCAAGTATTTACTTTTCCCCAAAACAAAACTGACATGTTTCTTTGTTTTCCTTTTTAACCGCTTTAAATCATAACTGTTGTATTTACCATTTTTCCTTAACGTGCAAATACATGACAATTTGTTTGAATGCTTATTATTGCATAATCATGCTCAACATCATACTCCACTCGTGCCAAACAAATACTATAGCAACGCTTGATAGTGGTTGCGCTCTTCCTATATTATTACCCCCTAAATTCGGAAAGGCTTATTTGCGGTAAAACTAGTCGATCAGCGGTGCAGTCGACGGTTCCGTGCCTTTCCCCTTTTAGTTGTCCGCTCAAGGGTAACAATCTAAAACCCTATAGAAACCTTACTCTAATGTATTGATTGCATGCATCATGGTCAAACCTAGTCAAGCTAAAAGTGTCGTCCGCACGATAGATTTTAAGACAGCCTTATCCAAAAGTCCACCGGGTTTCCCTAAACCCAAACGGACATCATCACGTTCTGTGCATTTATTTGGAGAATCAAATGCTTCCTGCTAATTATTGATGTTAAATAGTCGAGTCTGGTGGGGGTAAGGGCCTAACCTTATTTGCTTTGCAGAAGTATGAGGCACGAAGTCCCCAGATTCGGCATAGTCTCCAACATCCACCCAAGACTGTTGAGTTGGTGGGAAGATCTACACTCTAGCGACAAAGTTATCATCAGGAAACACCTGGGCAACCTACCGTCTCTCCTAGAAATCCAACCTAAAAAAATGATAATAGAGGCTGCTACTTTGTTTTGGGACTGTGAGAGGTCCGTGTTTCGCTTTGGGAACATTGAAATGATGCCTTTGATGGAAGAGATAGGAGGACTGGCTAAACTAGTGTGGGAAACTCCGGGGTTGCTGATGCCCGAAAATCGCACAGGCAAAGGTTTCCTTAAGATGATGGGTCTGAAGAAGAATGCAGAATTAGTGTGCTTGAAGGAGTCGTACATTCCTTTTGAATATCTGTACGATAGGTACGACCATAGCAAATATTACCATACCTACCATGACGAATTTGCTATCACCTCCTTGGGACACATCCGTCGCTGAGTGTTCATCTTCATGGTTTACTTCTTGGGTTTGATCGTGTTTCCAATGAAGAAAGAGAGAATCCACACAGGACTGGCCATGGTGACTAAGACCCTAATGGAAGGGGTAGATGGGCAAAACCTCAGCATTGTGCCCATGATCATTGTAGACATATATCGGGCCTTGGAAATATGTCAGCGAGGAGCAAAACATTTCGAAGGTTACAATTTATTACTTCAACTCTGGCTCATGGAACATCTCCAAATAGGTGAATACCGACAAGACATTCATCGAAGGATCTGGGATGACCACATCGCTTTCCATCACCCGAAGTGAATGAATTACATCCCCGACATGTTCGCTCAGCCTGAGAATGCCGAAGGATGGGTTGAGCTCTTTGATAATCTGACTGAAGAACAGGTTCAATGGATGTTTGAGTGGTTTCTGACAGATGAGTTCATCATCTGATCCCGAGATGCACCGTTTCTAATACTGATTGGTTTAAAGGGGACATACCCTTAACGTCCCTCTTCGAGTTATGAGGCAAGCGGGCAGGAAGCAAGTCATACCCAGGGTCGACAAAATGAACCATCTTCGAGCAGACTTTCAAAATGATGACAGTCCTCACAAGTGCCAAGCTCAGCACCTATGGCACTACAAGATTATACTTGAGAAAGACACCATCGAGCCAGACAGGTATCATGTCGGTTGTACCCTTTTATATCTTTGTTGGTTATAAGAGGATCTGAGTGGTCAGAGCAAGCCAGGGTACGTCCGAGGCCACAAGGTTATAGATTAAAGGGCTGAAGCGCAAGTCAAGGTCAACCAGTTGCGCAAAAGGATCCGCGAATGTGAGGATGATCACCACAAAATATATGAATCTAACAAGAAGCTGATCGAGGAGTGGAAAGACATGGCCGTCAGCACCAACAAGAGGTTAGGATACTCAGAACGAGGTATAGTCGAGCTGGAGGAGAAATTCATCAAAAGGGTCGAAGACTGCCAAAGGGCTGAAGGAACTGAAAGAGGACATCTCGCCAGAGCATACCTGTTGCTGGGACTTCGCGAGCTATGAAAGTTGTTCGTGGGAAGCAGGAATGTCGAATATGGGGAAGGTTCTTCTGGGACCAAATAGATAGGAATGTCTATATTTTTCTGTCAATGTAATGAGGCTAATGGCCATTAATGACTTTTATTTTTCGTTTAGTTAATGTCGCTTTTGGGATTTGTCTATTTTTCTTATCAATAAAATGAGGCATTTAGCATCTTAAGTTCTCCAAATCAACTTGTCGTTAGGCCTACCTCGGGCACAAAGAGGTTCCCAAATTAGGACACGCTTTACATTCCGGCGCTATGTGTTTAAATACTGCAATATTTTTTCATAATCCTCACTGACTTGGCTACCTTTTGTTTTTATTTCTTTTCTTTATTATTCCCCTCCCCAAAGGTTAGTTCGTACACTCTGGCATCATCAGCTTATCTCACAAGATCCAAGGGCCCCCCACCTACTCCTCCTCCTAGTCCTCCTAAAGGCAAGAACAAAGGCAAGAGTAAGATGGAAGAATCTAGCGGCATCAGAAAGGAGAATATGATTGAACGGGAAGAGGCCACTGATGGCCGAGGTATTCAGGTCTTAAATGAGAACATGTCACCACTGGAACAGAAACTACTGAAATTTCAAGAAGAGCTTGATCAGGTCCGAAATCTGGCTAACCTGTCATTTTCCCTAAACATCCCAGACGTCAATGTCCCAAACACTCAAAACCATACACCTCCACAAAATATCCCAATACAACAGAATCATCCCGCACTTCACCATCACGCCACTCCGCCAAAGAACCAAGCTCTCCCGGCACAGTGCAATACTTGCCACACTTCAAACAACACTCCATTACTTATCCCAGAACCTCAGAACCCCACAAATGACCATTTTCACAATCCCATCTATGTGGAAACTATAACCCATTCCACTCCACCGATCCCACACCCATCCGAGTCTGATAAAAAGGACTTGCTTATCAAGAACCTGGCTGAGGAACTAAGGAAGCTGACCAGCCGAGTTCAGGGTGTTGAAGGAACCAAGGGAATCGAAGCGTTGAATTATGAAGACCTCTGTATACAACCTGATGTCGAACTGCCCGAGGGGTACAAACCTCCGAAGTTCGAAATGTTTGACGGTGCTGGTGATCCGAGGGTCCATCTAAGGACCTATTATGACAAGCTGGTTGGCGTAGGAAAGGATGAAAGGATGCGCATGAAGCTGTTCATGAGGAGTTTGAAGGGAGATGCGTTGTCTTGGTACATCAGTCAAGACCCCAAGAAATGGTCAAACTGGATAGGTATGGCGTCTGACTTTATGGACAGATTTAGATTCAACACAGAGAACGCACCAGACGTGTTCTATATCCAGAATTTGAAGAAGAAACCCACAGATACCTTTCGTGAGTATGCCACTCACTGGAGGTCCGAGGCTGCTAAAGTCAGACCTGCTTTAGAAGAAGAGCAAATGAACAAGTTCTTTGTCCGGGCCCAGGACCCGCAATATTATGAATGGTTGATGATGATTGAGAATCACAAATTCTTCGACATTATCAAATTAGGGGAGTGGATCAAAGAATGTATTAAGAGCGTCATGGTCACGAATTTTGAAGCCTTGCAAGCTACAAACAAGGCTTTACAATCCGGTGGTGTGTCTAAGAAAAGAGATGTGGGAGCTGTAATGGTTGCACAAAGAGCCAAATCCCCACTCAAATACCAAATCTATCCAACACCTCCGCTCACATACCAGCCAACCCCGAATTACCAAGCACCCTCACCTTCATACCAAGCTCCTCCACCCACATACCAAGCTCCACCACCCACTTACCAATCTCCACCGCCCACATATCAACCTAATTCACCCCAATACTCACAACCCGCTCATGTTTACCATACTTACAATTCTCAGCCATCTCATTACCAATCACCCCCTACCCGTCAAAACTTCCCTAGACCTCGACCTAATTTTGATCGCAGACCTCCAAAACAATACACCGCCATAGATGAACCCATTGACCAGCTGTATGAGAAACTCAAAGTTGTCGGTTACGTCACACCTATCCCTACTGCCACCCCTGAGAACCCTTCTCAGTGGGTTAACCCAAACAAATCATGTGCATACCATTCCGGCATGAAGGGGCACACCATCGATAAATGCCACTCTTTGAAAGATAAGATACAGTCCCTGATTGATAACAAAATCATTGTGGCAAAAGAGCCCGCTCCGAACGTCCGCAAAACCCCTCTGCCAGACCATAAGGGTGGAGGTATCCATATGATTGGGATAGAAGATGATTGGGATCCCGAGGGATCAATCGGGTTGATCGCAGAAGGCGATGATCCAAAGAAACCAGCAATCACTCTCAACCCGATCATAGTCCATATTCAACCATTTGGGGATGCTGAGGTAAATATGTTTATACCTCTTGAGTTTGAAGCAGCGCCACCCGCAAAGACACCAGTACCAATTGAAGTTGAGTTCGTATCTCCGGCAAATGCGCCCGCACCATTTGAGGTTGAAGTCTTGCCACCCAAGGTACGTGTTCCATTTGATGTAAGGATAGCCGCACCAATTCCAATGGCAATGTCAACCACGCCACCCTTCTATGCCAATGTTATCCCTTGGGACTATACAGCTGAGGCAAGAAGGAAAGGAAAGGTCAAAACTGAGGAAGCTGTCGCAGCACAGGGTATGACGAGAACTGGTAGGGTCTACACCCCTGAGCACCTGGACGAATCAAGCAAGCAGGCTGCCAACCGGCCTCCCCTTATTGAAATAGGCCCGGATGACCTTTGGAGGAAAGTACATACTAAGGAGTATTCGGTCATCGACCAGCAGAACAAGACGCCAGCGCAAATATCCATCCTCTCTTTGTTGCAGAATTCTGAGATGCACCGAAGTTCTCTGTTGAAGGTGTTGAGTGAAGCGTATGTACCAAACAACATCACTAGTGGGGAAATGGACAAGATGGTGGGCCAGGTGTTGGAAAGTCACAAAATCACCTTCCATGAAGACGAGTTACCACCTGAAGGATTGGGGCACAACAAAGCACTGCACATCACCGTGCAATGCGAGGATTATTTCATCACAAGAATCTTGATCGATGGAGGATCCAGTATTAACATTTGCCCGTTGATAACACTCGAGAAATTGAGTTGAGGGTTGCATGAGATAAAGGATGGAGCAATCAATGTGAAAGATTTCGATGGATCTCAAAGTTCCACCATTGGTGAGATAATCCTATGCCTGCAAATGGGACCAACTTGGTTCGAGGTTGACTTCCAAGTGATAGATGTGCCAGCATCCTACAATCTGTTATTGGGACGCCCCTAGATCCATGTTGTTAGGGTTGTAGCATCAACGCTACATCAGGCTAGGGGTGTTCATGGTTCGGTTTGGATCGGTTTTTCCCTAAAAAGAAACCAAACCAAGTAAGTCGGTTTTTCAAATATTAGAACCAAACCAATCCAATTAAGTCGGTTTTTCTCGATTCGGTTTATGTCGGTTTTTCGGTTTTTTCGGTTATTTATCGGTTTTTTCTTGAATATAAGACATACACTACCAAACACATATTCCGGCGACCACAACTTCAACGTGACACTATCAAATCAATTGCCCTTTAAGAAATCTATTATTTACTAAAATATATTGATGATAATTGAATCAAATTGTGATGAATAATTTAAGCACTCAATTAAAAATATTTTTTTTAACATGAAATGGATTCTTACACTTAACAAAAGAAAACTACCAATCAAACTAGAAATATAAAGGTAAAGAACTATACTAAAAGTGCAAACGATTAACATTCACCATAAAATTTTTGAAACTTTGTATAAAAATATACATATATATAGGTATAATAATAAATTTGAAATAGCTACTCCTATAGTCGGTTTGGTTTGGTTATTTTTTTATTAAAACCAAAACCAAACCAAATTTGATCGGTTTTTAAAATTCAAAACCAAAACCAAACCAAAAAGTATCGGTTTTTTGGTCGGTTTGGTTTGATTTTCGGTTTGGTTTGGTTTGGTTTTTCGGGTTTTTATGAACACCCCTACATCAGGCAGTGAAGTTCGAGTGGAACCACCAAGAGGTGATTATTCATGGTGACGGTAGCAACCTTATTTACAATCGCCAGACTATTCCGATGATCGGAGGAAGAAGAAAGTTGGGTGGAGAAACATATCACCACGTTGAACGAGTCAATGCCGTCGACAAGTACAAATGATGGGATAGCAAAATCGAGAGTATACTAAACTGGAGTGGGTACGATCTTGGCAAAGGACTCGGCAAGAACCTTTAAGGAATCTCCAAACCTATCAAGATCAAAAACCATGGCACCACTTTCGGCCTGGGATACGACTACAATTGGAAAGAGTACAACAACTGGTCGCCACCTTGGCGCGGTCCTTACTACCCACTGGAGCAGCCGATGCCGCATCTGGAGCAGACCTTCCAACATGCCGACATTATTTATGGGTCAGACGAAGAAGAAGCACTCGTTGCATTGAGGAATTTATTCCTGGAGGATGATAATATGGATTGTTGTCTTGTTCTCAAGGAGGAGGGGGAGGAAGGCCCTTCCATACAGGTTGTAAGCAGATGGACATACCTCAAGAACTGATCGATCAGGAAAACCAAAGCCCAACGAGCCTCGGGGTAGCAAGGCTAAAACAAGCGTTATTTACTGTTTTATTTAATAAAATGATTTTTTCTTTCCGCATTTCTCAATTCCTGCAATAAGATCCTCAATGTTCAAAACAGTTATTCAATTTATCAAAGCATTTTCTAATTTCTCTTATTTATTACTACTGTTATCTCTTATTACTTTATCTATACAACACTACTATTACTTGTCTTGATGAACCGATGATTGTGACATGCGATGAGACAACGCAGCAGACGGACATCGATTCAGTGGAAGATGATATACCCGACGAGATTATCAAAGAAGTTGAAAACTTTTAGAACAAACCTAAGTCCAACCTGGACGATAGTGAGGTTATCAACTTGGGAAATTCAGAAAACGTCAAGGAAACACAGATCAGCATTCATCTGTCACTGTCAGAAAAGAAAGAATACACAGAGTTTCTGAAGGAATATGAGGACATCTTCGCATGGTCGTATGATGACACGACTGGTCTAAGTACGTCTATTGTGGGTCACAAACTGCCAACCAATCCAATGTGTCCTTCGGTAAAGCAAAAGCTCAGAAAATTCAAACCTGATATGAGTTTGAAAATCAAAGAAGAAGTTACCAAGCAGATCAACGCCAATGTTCTCAGGGTAGTCGAGTACCCAACATGGTTAGCCAACATTGTACATGTGCCGAAGAAGGACGTGAAGGTCAGAGTCTGTGTCGACTACCGGGATCTCAACCGGGCCAGTCCGAGAGACGACTTCCCCTTGCCAAATAGACACATCCTGATTGACAATTGCGCCAAGCATGAACTACAATCATTCGTGGATTGCTTTGCTGGTTATCATCAGATTTGGATGGATGAGGAAGATGTTGAGAAAACGACTTTCATTACGCCGTGGGGAGTGTACTGTTACAAGATGATGCCATTCGGCCTTAAGAATGCAGGGGCCACCTACATGAGGGCTATGACCACCATATTCCATGACATGATTCGCAAGGAGATTGAGGTATATGTGGATGATGTTATTATCAAGTCCAAGAAAGCCACTGATCACATAGAAGACTTGAGGAAGTTCTTCAATAGGTTGCGAAAATACAATCTGAAGCTGAATCCCGCGAAGTGTACATTCGGGGTTCCTGTTGGGAAGTTGCTGGGATTTATTGTGAGCCGCCGAGGAATAGAATTGGATCCGTCAAAGGTCAAAGCCATTCAAGAATTATCACCGCCGAGGAACAAGAAATATGTGATGATCTTCTTAGGAAGGCTTAATTACATCAGCCGATTTATAGAACAATCTACAGTCATATGTGAGCCGATCTTCGAGATGCTGAAGAAGGACGTTGCAACCAAATGGACCAATGAGTGCCAAAAGGCTTTCGACAGAATCAAGGAATATTTGTCAATGCCACCAGTCCTAGTACCACCTGAGCCAGGTAGACCTCTGTTACTCTACCTTGCCGTACTAGATGGAGCTTTCGGTTGCGTTCTAGGGCAACATGATGAAACAGGAAAGAAGGAGCAAGCTATTTATTACCTCAGCAAGAAGTTCACTCTGTATGAGGCTCGGTATTCTCTTCTGGAACGCACCTGTTGTGCTTTGACTTGGGTCGCTCAAAAGCTGAGGCACTACTTCTGTGCCTACACCACATATCGCATATCAAGGGTGGATCCCTTGAAGTACATCTTTCAGAAGCCCATGCCCACTGGCAAGCTAGCCAAGTGGAAAATCCTGCTAAGCGAGTTCGACATTGTTTATGTAACTCAGAAAGCAGTCAAGGGACAGGCAGTGGCAGACCACCTCGTTGAGAACCCTGTGGACGGAGAATACGAACCCCTAAAAACGTATTTCCCCGATGAGGAGGTATCATTCGTAGGAGAAGACATTGCAGAATCCTACGACGGTTGGAGGATGTTCTTTGATGGAGCAGCAAACTTCAAAGAAGTCGGCATTGGAGCAGTCTTAATATCGAAAACCGGTCAGCATTATCCAGTATCCGCCAAGCTCAGGTTCCCCTGCACCAATAATATGACAGAGTATGAAGCCTGTATCTTAGGGCTCAACATGGCCATTGATATGAACGTCCAAGAGTTGTAAGTGATCGGTGATTCAGACTTATTGGTACATCAGGTACAAGGAGAATGGGCAACCAAGAATTCCAAAATACTACCATATCTGCATCACGTACAGGAATTAAGAAAGAGGTTCACAAATATAGAGTTACGGCATGTCCCTAGAGTTCAGAACGAGTTCGTCGATGCTTTGGCTACCTTGTCCTTAATGATCCAACATCCGGACAAAAATTTCATTGATCCTATTCCGGTAAAGATTCACAATCAGCCGGCCTACTGTGCGCATGTTGAAGAAGAAGCGGACGAAAATCCTTGGTTTCATGATATCAAAGAGTATTTGGCAAAAAGAGATTACCTAGAGCTTGCAAATTCCACTCAGAAACGCACTTCGGAGGCTGTCTAACAACTTCTTTCACAACGGAGGAATCCTGTATAGGAGGACTCCCCACTTGGGATTATTAAGGTGTGTCGACGCAAAAGAAGCATCAAAACTACTAGAGGAAATTCATGTTGGGACCTGCGGCCCACATATGAACGATTTTGTTCTGGAAAAGAAGATACTCCGAGCTGGTTAATTTTGGATGACTATGGAAACAGACTGTATCCAGTATGTCCAGAAATGCCACCGCTGTCAGATACACGGAGATATGATAAAGGTACCTCCAAATGAACTCAATGCAACAAGTTCACCATGGTCGTTCGCCGCCTGGGGCATGGATGTTATTGGACCAATCGAGCATGTCACCTCCAACGGACACAGGTTCATTCTGGTGGCCATATATTACTTCACTAAATAGGTCGAGGCAGCCTCCCACAAAGCAGTTACTAAGAAAGTTGTGGCCGACTTTGTCCGCGACCGTATTGTTTGTCGGTTCGGAATTCCAGAGTCGATCATCACCGACAATGGTTCTAATCTTAACAGTGGTTTGATGAAAGCTATGTGCGAAACTTTCAATATCAAGCACAAGAACTCCACAGCATACAAACCTCAGATGAACGGAGCTGTAGAGGCCGCCAACAAAAACATCAAGAAGATACTAAGGAAGATAATAGAAAAGCACAAGCAGTGGCATGAGAAGTTATCGTTTTCCCTATTGGGATACCTCACTACAGTCCGCACATCAACAAGGGCAACTCCCTATATGATAGTTTATGGTACAGAAGCTGTTATTTCTGCCGAAGTCGAGATTCCATCTCTAAGGATTATGCAAGAAGCTGAGCTCAACGATACAGAGTGGGTAAAGAGCCGTTATGAGCAACTAGCCCTCATAGACGGGAAAAGGATAAATGCAGTATGTCATGGTCAACTTTATTAGAATAGAATGTCCAGAGCCTTCAACAAGAAATTCAAGCCGAGACGATTCACACCAGGGCAGCTGGTGTTAAAGAAAATCTTTCCACATCAAGACGAAGCCAAGGGGAAATTCTCTCCCAGCTGGCAAGGTCCGTACATGGTTCGCCGAGTGATGACAGGAGGAGCACTTATACTTGCAGAGATGGACAGAGAAGTCTGGCCGAAACCGATCAATTCAGATGCAATCAAATGTTATTATGTATAACCCTTTATGCTTCTATCAATGTTGTAAATTGAACTACGCCTGACATGATTCCCGTTTAAGAGGGGATACGTAGGAAGCCCTATGGGTTCGGTCACAATTCAATAAAATTTCATTTTTCCCCGTAATTGGAAACTGGGACAGAATTTTGAGGAGGACCCTCAAAATTCTGAAGCAAGTTCAGCCGATCGCCGTACGAGCAACAGTCAGAAGTATTCACCCATCAAACTGGGGCAGAATTTTGAGGAGGACCCTCAAAACTCCGTAGCAGGAGAGGTTGCAATGTCTTGGACCGTGTCACGGTCGTCGGTTCATCTAAAACTATTTTAGATTATGTGTTTACAAAGTCATGCATACTTATCTCTTGAAATAGCTTGTTTAGAAAACGCTACCCCAATGATACAGACAGTACCATCAGATCGAGCCAAACGATTCAAGCAGAGCCAACGGGGACACGAACTAACCTTCCCCCTTTACGGAATTCATGATTTTTCTTTGGATGCAGGTACAAAGTTTGCAAAAGCCCAAAACATACTACCCGCCCAAAGGATAGATATCGTTCAAAGACACGCTTCTCAAACCCATCATACTTGCCGTCACCTATTAGCAATACAAATGATGCCCCGCAGTCACAATCCCTCGACAATCACAGTGCCACAATTTATTACTAGCTAAAAATTCCTACCGGCATTTATCTTTTTCTACATAAGGCTACTATTCTGCCTTCCGAGACTAAACGATGTCTCCATATGCATTCACATTCTTGCATAAGGCTACTATTCTGCCTTCCGAGACTAAACTATGTCTCCATCTGCATTCGCATTCTTGCCCAAGGCTACTATTCTGCCTTCCGAGACTAAACGATGTCTCCATCTGCATTCGCATTCTTGCATAAGGCTACTATTCTTCCTTCCGAGACTAAACGATGTCTCCATCTGCATTCGCATTCTTGCATAAGGCTACTATTCTTCCTTCCGAGACTAAACGATGTCTCCATCTACATTCACATTCTTGCACTATTCTGCCTTTCGAGACTAAATGTTGTCTCCATCTGCATTTGCATTCTTGCATAAGACTACCTTTCCGCCTTCCGAGGTTAAACTCTACCTCCATTCGCATCTTGCATAAGGCTACCATCTTGCCTTCCGAGACTAAGCGTTGTCTCCACTTGCATTGAATTCTTGCATAAGGCTACCATTCTGCCTTCCGAGACTAAACGTTGTCTCCATCTGCATTCGCATCTTGCATAAGGCTACCATCTTGCCTTCCGAGACTAAGCGTTGTCTCCACTTGCATTGAATTCTTGCATAAGGCTACCATTCTGCCTTCCGAGACTAAACGTTGTCTCCATCTGCATTCGCATCTTGCATAAGGCTACCATCTTGCCTTCCGAGACTAAGCGTTGTCTCCACTTGCATTGAATTCTTGCATAAGGCTACCATTCTGCCTTCCGAGACTAAACGTTGTCTCCATCTGCATTCGCATCTTGCATAAGGCTACTATTCTGCCTTCCGAGGTTAATCTCTACCTCCATCTGCATGACATAAGGATACTATTCTGCCTTCTGAGGCTAAACGCTGCCTCCAATTTACTTTTCAAAAATGACTACCGTCTCAAGCACCATTTGTTTCGCTTCCTTTCGGGCTAAGCTCTGCCCCTTTAATCCACAAGACTAAGCTCTGTCTTGTCAGCATCATACTATTGCATCTTCATGGGCTGAAATATCGCCAACTTATCCAAAGGCGTCATCGTTCGGAGGCACCATCTCCATAGCCCGAGAACACCATGTCATGGACTGAGGATCTCTCTAATCATTTTGTATATCATTATTCAAAAGCGTCATGGTTCGAAGGCACCATCCTCATGGCCCGAGAACATCATTTCATGGCCTGCGAATCCTGCATCAAGCAACTCATAGCCCAGGACGTCATCCTTAACCATCCGAAGACATCATTCATGGTCCGACGGGAACTTGCATCATGTTTAAATTACGCATAATATATGCTTGTAATGTTCATTTGCAAGTAATCCGGCTAGCAACAGTCATCCTGGCAGGAGCGGTCTCGCTCCAGTTCTCCCCAAACTACCCTGTCGGCCGTTTGTTTATCTAACCCTATACTTCGCATCCGTTCTTGTACAACTTCATCGGTATACTTCGCCAATGACTCTTGAACTACATATGGCCTGATTCCTGTAAAACCAGGGATATGTAGGAAACTCAGAAACCAGGGTGCGACCTAAATCTCTTCAAAATCGTTTCGTTCGGTTAAAATTGGCCATCATATCTTTACCCGACAACTCTTTCATCCTTCCCGGGTAAAGAGGGGCAGCTGTTGATACCCAATTTTCCCTCAAATAATTGTAAAATTTGCATACATGCCTTCAAAATCGCTTTTTATAATAACTGGCAGTTTTTCCATAATTTTACATATTTTATTAATTTCTTTTCCAATTTATTCAATATTTTTTAATTATGCATAAAATTGTATTACATATAATTTTCAAATATTTCCCAGCTCAATACAGTATTTTAATCCTATTGGGATTTAATTATTTTCGTAAATTAGCCAATTTGACATTATTTAGCTCTAATTACAAATTTTGCAATTATAGCCTAATTGTACATTTATGCTATTTTAATTTAATAATCAGTTATTTTATATTTTTAATATTAGCTAATTACCTTAAATTTCATCTATGTAGCATTAATTTCATTTTTATATAATTATTAGCTATTTTTTATTAATTATTTATTTGATTTTAATGGGTATTTAACAATTAGCCATTTTTATTTAAAACATAGCCTAAATTAAACCCAACCCACCTGATTTAATTAACCCAATTAACCCCAGCCCAAACCTAAATCTCTACCTGGCCCAACCCCACAACTAATTTGTGTCGTTGATCAATTTAGATCAACGGCCCAGATTAGTGTTACCATAATTAAACCTAGACCAACCCCCCACCGACCCCTCATTTCACTCGGTCTCTCATCTCTCTACTCCCTCTCGCTATCTCTCTAGCTCTCTAGAGACTTCTAGTCTCCCCCCATCTCTGATGAAGACGTTCGTCTTCTCCGGCCGTCTCTTCGCCGGAGACCATGAAATCCTCATCGTCCTCCTGCCTCCTATGGTTTCTTTGTGCCGGTAATGCTAACCCTAAGGCCCTTGAAGGACGAGGAACAGTTTACTCACACCTATGGTTTGTTCCTGCTTGCTTCAGGCCTCCAGGGCTCGATTTTGAGTATGATCTCTCCATCTTTGGCCTAAACCTATGGGTTTCTAGGCCGGTACCTTCATCTCTAGGTTCACCCTTTAAACCCTAACTTCGAAATCTTCCGATTCTTTTAGATCTGTAATAGATCTATGTATACTATGAGATTTTCCTATGTTTTCTTTAGATTCTCCCATTTCTTGAACGATTTCCTAATATTTCAGACTAGGGTTTCAAAATCCTTTTGCAAAACGATTTCTTTTGGATTTTCAACAATTACTTTGTGATTTTTAGCATGTTTGAACATCACATGAGTCTTTTATTTTGTTCGATTTATTTTTAGTTAAGAAACCCTCATACTTCTGGGTTCTACTTGAAATGTTTGAATCTGTTTGCGATATGTTTGCATGCCTCTCATGAACATTCTAGGTTTCATGTATGTTCTATATGTTTTTGTGCTTCCTGGTCTAATTTGTTCTTGGGGTTTATCTAATTTGTTCTTGGGTTTTACCTGATTTAGTTCTTAGTACCCCTCCCCTTTAGCCTCAGCACGTATACTCCCTCTTGTGTGTTTTAATATCATCCTGTTTGTGTCTTCTATGATCCCTAGTGTATTACAATTGTAGTGTATATTCTCCATGCAATCTTGAACACATGATATACTCTAAATTGTTTTCTTAAGCCTATGTGTTTTATGTACTACCCTCTCCCAGTACTCCCTCGAATCTGATTATGTTTAGATATTGGCATGAATTCTCGGTGACCAACTGTGTTTGTGACTGTTCAGACTCAATACTAGTATGTGACACTCTAATGCTAATATGTATCCTAACCTATTTCTATGTGTCCCCAATTCCCACTGTCCCTAAGTGAAATCTATATTTGAATGTACTGAACTCGTTCAAGTTGTTTGCTGCTTTTCCAAAGATGTTTACCTTATACTCAAGCTGTTTCATTGCTGATCAAAACCCTTTTTAGAAAACTTCTTTACTTACTGAATCAATCCAGTACTGTTTTTTTGTCAAAACCTTTTCAAACTTATCTCCTGCACTTCACTTTATTCCTAGACCCTTAAGTTCTGCCCCCTCAGTGTGAGCACTGCTTTGGGCCCCCTGAGCTCCCTCTGAACTCTGACACACCGAGGCTGGCCTTTCCACACTACACATGTTCAATTCCTGGTTACCAAGTCTGGGTGTGAGCATTGCCCGGGAGCCCTTGAGGTCCTTAGGGAACTTTGACACACCCAGATTATGAAAGGTTGTGAAATACCATATGGCAATGAGGTTTGAAGGATTTGGGCCTAATTGAAGGCTCTCTATAGAATAACTTCTTATTTTCTATTTTGGTTATGTAATTCATAATCCTGGGCCTGTAATAATTTATAAACAACTCAGGGGATGGATAGTGAAAAGGGAGGGGGCAACTATGCATGCTTAGCTATTAAAAGGGTAGAAACCATGTTATTAGGTTTTATTTACTACTTGTGCAATAGATATCATGTTTAGGTTCATATGTTCAAATTCATGCATTAGAAATCATGTTTCTTAGGCCTCATACATACTGTTTCAGCATGCTCACTTTCACTTAGAAAAATCTTGTTAATAAATGGTATTCTCTACTATCATATTCTCAGTTTCCATATACGCCTAGAGATCCTATTTTTAGGCTAAACAACATTAATGAACGTATTATTTTTCATCTCCCGAAACTGTATTTAAACATTGCAATGTTGACACTTAGAAATCCTGTTTTAGGATAAAAATAGCGCTAATAAACAAGTCGTCTTCAAATCTCTCTGAACGCATGTTTAAATTATGTACACTCATGCATTTAGAGACCATGCTTAGGTTCTGCATACACATCAATCTGCATATTTGTGCATTAGATATCATATCCTTACGATTACACTTTAATACACCTAGTTTAACCACTGATGCATGAAAAGGAATAGATCAACTTCGCTTAATTTTCACAATCAACTGGTAATAACTTCTGTGTTCTGAATAACCTAGAACAACATGTTTAGGTAAAAAAAAAATTACAACAGTTCCTTTGGTGATTCTGGTAACTAACATATACTGTCCCACGCCTAGGCAAGCCTTAGGTGATAAAATTCTAAAAACTGGAAATCTGCCTCTTTTGTGTGTGTTGCTTAATGTTAATAGGTTTTTTTAATCAGTAGGAAAACTGATTAGGAATCTCAAGCAATAACAAAAGTGCTTGTTTATCCTCTGAATTCACCTAGACACCATTTCTTAGGATCTCAATTAACAATACTGCCCTTATATGTGTTTGAGTCGTGCTAATTATGTGCATAATATGTGGAGGTAAATTTGAGCCTCTTATATGCTCTTATGTGTTCCCACTTACTGCAGTCCAACATGTTCTTTACTTGTCGCTTTAGAATTTTACCTTTAAACCTGAGGGTCTGCCTAGTACCTCCCTTTAGGATAGTAGTCCTAACCTCCTCCAGCACTGATAGGATGGGACAGGTAATAGCACGAAATAGAGTTCGGGACCAACACGTGCTTCAATTACCTTCATGGGGTGGGAAATGGTAGAATATGGATATGATGACCGATGCGCTAATACCACGTGTAGCCCCTCTCTGAGGAGTGTCATACCGGGTATTGCATTGATGTGATCCATATTATTTCAAACCTAGGATATCCCTTCCTTTAAATGATAGATTATAACTCTTTTCAAAAACTTAGTCATTTTATAACTGTTTCCCAAACACTTGCTTGCTTAATATTTAAAATCCCCTCTTACTTGAGCCTCTACTTGTTATTTGTTGAACTGTACAAATTCACAAAAACCATTTGGCCGGGAACCACACTCGTGGATCCTGAGGGGTGCCTAACACCTTCCCCTTGGGATAATTTCAAGCCCTTACCCTATCTCTGGTTAGCAACGTAGTTGTAAATGAACCCCCTAGGTGCCCTAACGCACCGTTAAAATCGTTAGGTGGCGACTCTCAAAAAATGCAAACCCCTTTCCCAAAAGGAAAGAGTTGCCTCAACCCAAATGTCCTGAACCCGATCTCCGCGAGGAAAAAGGGGGCGCGACAGATGTCGTTTACTCAAAAGTCAAATCTTGGTAAATGATTTCAACTAATAGCTTTCGAAATTATAATTACTCTTCCAAATCAACTTCGAACTTCTCGAAAAATCGAAACCAACCACACGTGCAAGTCATAATACATAAAGTGAAGCTACTCAAGGACTCAGACCGCCAAACGACATGCTAGAGCTCAAAATGATCGATCGGATTGTTACAACGCCCCTTCAAAATCGCCCCTAAATTGGCTCCAAATGAGAAAATGAGATGAAAATGAGCAAGAAGCTGATTTGTTAACTTATACACTACCCTAGGCGTTGTCCATCGCAATCACGACCAAAGCCTCACGATAGCGAAGCAAAAAAGTTCCTGCTAACCAAGATATCCTTCGCTATCGTGGTTGCCCCTCAACAATCGCGAACCACGAACAACCCCTTCAACGCGAACGCGAGATATCTTCGCGTCTGCGAAGACCACCTCGCCTAGCCCGGCTTCAACTGCTACGCAGACGCGGGACTCCACTCGCGAATGTGAAGTCCCAACCCAGGACACTACGCAAAAGCGGAGCAACACCCGCGATCGTAAGAAACATCTGCCCCAACTCCAGATTACCCTTTGCGATCGCGACCTTTCATCTGCGATCGCGATTCCTACCACACACACACACCAGAAACCAACAACTGTAAAGTAAAGGAAAATGGTCCACAACCATTCCCAAACACACCAGATACCTCCAGGATCCCGTCCAATCATACAACCAGTCCTAATACGTTTCTCAAACTTATCCAAATGTTCGAAACGCCACGAATAACATCAAAACCACGAATCGACGATTAAAATCCTTCTTTTAACTTTTAAACCTTTAAACTTCGTCTAACGCGTCCGAATCACACTTAGACATATCGGAATACGACCAAACTCCACACACAAGTTCCAAACAACTAAATGAACCTATCAAAGGTCCCGAAACACCACCCGGAGTTCAATAATACCAAGGTACACTCTAAGTAAAACTTAGCAAATTTCATAATCTTCAAAATGCAACTTTCGATATTAAGCGTTGAATTGCTCCCAGACCATCCGATACTCAATCCGAACATACTCCCAAATCCGATCACTTTGCGAACATATAGGAACCTTCAAATCTCGATTCTGGGTTCATATACTCAGAAGTCAAATCTTGGCCAATTCTTCCAACTTAAAGCGTCCAAATTGAGAATTATTCCTCCAAACCAATTCCGAACTTCTCAAAAATCAAAACCAACCACACGTGCAAGTCATAATACATGAAGTGAAGCTATTAAGGTCTCAAATTGTCGAACGACATGGTAGATCTCAAAACAACCGGGTGGGTCGTTACAACTATCCAATTATATTCAAACATAAAATGATATAGAAGAATATGGGTATGTCGTTGTATTAACACTAGACACTACCATATTTATATGTTATGACCATCTTTATTACTAAGCTCTTTCAATTGAGACGAGCAAAGTCCTTAACGATTTGTCCATGAATAACAAATTTAAATAACAAATTTAACTTTTGAGTAATTAAGTTATCGTTACACCAATAAATGTTCTATTTTTGTCATGATTAGTGAGAAATCTCGTGATTGGGCACACACTTTATGCTCCTCCTTTTTTTTTTATTCTATGTAAATATAGTTAATAATTTTGAAATTGATTTTTTTTTTTTTTTTACCTTTTTAGGTGTTTGGATTTGGTATTGTTCCAATCTATTGAAAAAAAAATTAAGAGGAGTTTAAAACTTAAATTTGACGTAATTTGGAGTAGATTTGAATTAAATTTTAGATCTTGGGTTATCGAGTTTGTTAGTTGCCTGGATTGGATATTGTTTTAATAAATTGAAAAATATCAAGAGGAGTTCAAAACTTAAGTTTGTGATTTGGAGTAGATTTGAATTAAGTTTGAGTTAAACTTTAGAAGATAATCAAGGTAGAAGAAGAAGAAAGTTTTTGTATAATAGTATATAATGTTGTATAATATATAGGTGTAAAAATATCTCGTATACACTATTATATACCTTTATACAGGTGTCTGTAGATTTGCGTTGTAACCCAAATTAATATGGCGAAAAATATCATTGACCCAACACGTTAAAATTCGGGCGGGTTATACGTTTTTGGGTCTAATTTGGCACCTCTACTACTAGGCTAGTATCTACCTCTACTCGTAACAAGCTAGCAATGCTCGAAAACTTAAGTATTGTTCCCAGCAACCTGATCGATGTAATGCCTCTTCAGTATTATTATATTAAATAATATACTTTTCTCCAAAAGAATTATATAATATTACAATAATAATAAGTAATGAACAATGTAATAACTCTAAGCAAAAAGAAAAAAAATCTTTGTTATAATGTAGATTTATTTGAATTTGAGATGAAAAATAAAGTAGTTATAAGAATTTCCTTAAAACAATATGATCTAATATGCACAAGACAAATCACAATATGACATATTTAGTATTATTTAATATTGGCAGCAAAATAAAATAGAAGTACTAAATCAAAGAAGTTGAGTTGTTACATATATAAAAATGGAAACGGGTTATCAAATACGAAATTTGCGAAACCGTTCCATGTTTTGCTTCTTATTTAATATCTAATAATTATATATAATTTTTATCTAAAAAATTTTACTTGCACAAAATTCAGATAACTCAAATCATAATTTAACATAATTTGTATATTATGCGCGTAGTAATTTTCTTTAACATTAACAAAGAGAAAAAGAAAAAGAAAAAAGAACAAAGAATTATAAAGAGGATGACGGGATGGCAGTGGGTGCATATTTAAAAAATTTCTAATCCAGCGAAAGCGTTGGAAACAACATAAAATGGCCAAAGCCTCACTTTGCCAGGCTGTTCCCACTCTACTAAAATCTCAATTTACATTTTAAGCCTCCACTATCAGTATAGTTATCTTTTCAACTGTGTTTAGTTAATGAAAATATTGGACTTTGGCCATTACATTTGGTTTCCTTAAATGAAAACAATATGTTGTCATCGATATTTTTGTTACTGTCTTTTAGTGAAGGAAAACAATATGCATTTGAAGTTAGATGTACCTAATAAGGATGTAAAAAATAGATAGTTCTTTTTTTTACTCTAAAATGATTTTAATAGGCAGAATACATAACGTATCTTTAAACATTATCTTTTTTGTCATTTGAACACCTAAATATATGGTTATTTCTATCTGGCACTCCAACTAAACCTCATATGTGCCAATTAAACACTATAAGGCGTGAACATGTGAAAAACTTGTTGATTTTTATTTTATTTTATTATTATTATATTATTATTCTATATTATGGTTATTTTATATATCCTAATATATTATTCCTATTAAAACTCTAACTTTTGTGCCCGTTCTTCTATTTCTCTTCTTCTTCCCCTTAAATCGAACCTGTCGATTTTTTCTCTTAATTTGTTTGCCTCTTTTTGTATATAAAGCTCACACCTTTGAAGCTCTCTTGAATTGGGTCTCATCTTCTTCACATCTTGAAGTGTTTGTGGCTGCTTCTTTGAAGATCACTCATTAACGTAAGTATTAGCTTCTCCACTCACTCATAATGTCGAACAAATAGAAATCACCTTCTTTAAGAGAAGTTTCTTCTTATTGTGATTGCTGCCAAATTATTATTTCATGGACTCCTTAAACCTAGATCGTCATTTTTTTCTTGGCAAAATCGAAAGCAAAGTTGCTTGCAATTTTTTCAGGTGGTATGATGATGGAATTTTTAAGAAACCTAAGAGGGTAATTTCTGGTTTATTGAGCAGAGTAAAAAAGTTTGAATTATTAGATAATCGGGTTTTCCATTTTATGAAATGAGTTTCAATTTGTTTTGGGGGTAAATTTATTAAGTGAAAGGTTTAATTATGTCAAACGATTTGTTGTTAAATTTAGGGCGTTAAGAGGCAACTGTAATACACGCACTTAATTTTTTAAAAAGTTTTTGGCGGACAATCTGGATAGTGTTTAATTGGCACATATGAGGTTTAGTTGGAGTGCCTGATAGAAACAACCCTATGTTTAGGTGTCCAAATAAAAAAAAAGGCCAAATTTAATGGTTCACTTATATATTTTTCCAGTTTAATATAGAGGTCAAGATGCAAGAACTGGTTGCACTTTACCTTATCTGATAGTTTTCTTTATAGAATAGATTGATAGAGTATACTTTTATCTATTATGTCTTAATTGTAAGATGGTTAGTACTTACAAGCAAATAGTGTTTATATCAAATTAAATAACTTGTTCATAAGATTAGTATAAATTAAGTTTATATGCATGATAAATATTTTGAATTCATTTGCTTGGGGTAGACATAAAATACATAATTTTTTTTTTGCGAAACTACCAATTACGAATTTAACTTATATTTATTTATGGTTAATATTAATTTTGGCGTCAAGTTTAATTAACCTGTTGAAGACATGAGTATGAGGACGTTTTTTTTCACTATGTCTAAATTATCTTTTGCCTATTTTATACGACACAATTACTATTGGGAAAATAATGTAGATCTTTTATTTGACTATAATTTTTCATATAATTTTAATTTTTTTTGGGCATAAAAATAGTTTATAATACTTTTATGCAGTGTAAATTTTCTTACAAAATAAATTTGGTAACTGAGAGAAAATTTTAAAAATTTCACCTCAAAAATAATTTAAAAGGGGCAATATAAAGTCAATGCTAAATAGATGACAGCTATTACAATGCTACAAAGGGTAAATTAGTAATTGCACTTCAACACCTCCAGACACCCCCAAGGCATCAAAATGCAACCGGAGCAAACCCGCGCCCTACCCCCCCTATCCCCTCCCCATTCTCTTTCGAAAACCCAGATCTGAAAAAGGTCCTCAGTTCAAAAAATTTCAAACCCAAACCCTAACTTTCCCATTCAAAACATTAATCCGATTGGAATCAAGCTCCACAATTGATCCGGATCGAGAAATCCTCACGCAGCTATGGGGGATTTCAATCTCGCACTCGTAATCGTTGCCATAGTCGTGTGTATTCTCGTATTCCTCTTCAATATATACCTCCTCGTCAATTACCAGCATCCCGATGATGCTAATCAAGCTTATTTTCCCAAATTCGTCGTCGTTTTGGGCCTCTCAATTGCTGCCATTTCGATCCTCATGTTGCCGGCCGACGTGGCGAACCGGCAGGCTTGTCGACACGCGATTTATAACGGCGCGTGTAATCTTACGCTTCCTATGAAGGATCTATGGCTTGCTATCTACATTGCTGATGCTGTTCTCGTTTTCTTCGTTATTCCTTTTGCTATGTTCTACTACGAAGGCGACCAGGATAAGTCCGTGTTATGCTCTATTTCAATTTTTTGATATTTTTTGTCGTCGTCGTGATGTTTTGACCTTTTTTTTTGTTGTTGTGCAGGACTATTGGAAAAAGGATTAAAAGTGCATTGTGTTGGGTGGTGACCACAGCAATCGTATGTGCTTTGTTGCTTGGAATTTTATATGGTTAGTTTTTCGAGTGACTCGTGTTGATCAGAATTGTTGACATGTATAATATGCTGTGGCATTTCCACCTTTTGGATGCTAGTGTCATGTAGGGTGAGCTCCGGGGCGAGTTAATTTGGATCAAGAAATGTCAGCATTTAAGTACAGAGACAGGCATTGTATATATCAATCAAAATAATCAATTAAGTAAGCCATAATCGAAAATTAGCTGGGTTGGGTCAATTAATTATCTGTATCCATGTCCCCAGGGCTTAGTTTAAGTGGCAAAGGTTGAGGGACCTATGACTTAGGTCACAGGTTCAAGCCTGCACCATGCGAACAAAGCCTGGTATTTTAAGCCAAGAATGGTAGAGGGGCGGGCCCATTATCCTGAGTTTCCAAAGCTGCAATTCTTCCTAAGGGTTTGACCCAGACAGATTTCTTGGTCAATTAAAAAAATTTGTATCCATTAAATGCAATAGTTAGACTATTTCATGGCTACCTTAGACTGACAATGCATTGTGAAGTTCACAAAGGAAGTTAGGTCAGATAATTACTTTAGTGGTCTAATGATTCAAATGATCAGCTATCCAAGGAAAGTTGGTTGTTTTGCTTCATTGGTGATTGGACCTCACTATTATGTGTCTACCTTAGGAAGTTATTACAAATTCTTCAGCTAATAGGTTTTGCTGATGAGTTGTTGACCCCGGATGATGATGGGGAAACATGAAGAGGAGAATATCTGAATGCCATTTATGGGAATTGTGTCAAGAGTTAGTAGTTGTACTCTGCCGCTCTAGTTTTTTATTATTTTTATGTTAGGTCTTGATTTTCCAACTTTGTGGGATTTCACTGGGTTTGTCGTTGTTGTTTGTTGTTGTTAGGTCTTGATTCTATTTAAATTACACCAAGATGGTGTTAAAAACTTACATCTGGTTTTGTGGCTCAGTCACAATCTTCCCATAGATTTTCCCATCCTTGCCACGCTAGATTTAATAGTTGCTTCCAGGTTCTAGTTTGACTCAAGTACTGAACTGTGATTTTGTGCTAGGTTCCGCAGCCTCGTGGTATGGACACCTTAGAAACAAGGCGGTGGGGGTGGGGATGATCATGTTCTCCGCATGTTATTTAAGAATTTTACTACCACTCCAAGTAGCTTAATTTTTTTTATGAATTCTTTGGGTACTAGAATATTTTGCTGGCACCTTGCTCTTTGCTAAATTATATAATGGGAACATGTTACTTTCTTTAGGTTTTATAGTTTTCTATCAATTTGGTACCTTTTTTGCTTCTAATTTTGTGGATTTTCGTTGCTCATTTACCCCTTGTTTTTTCTCTTCTGGGATAACTATGCCGAAGTGTCTATTTATATTCAATTGCTCAAATGCTGTTATTTGAGTCTATTTATTACTTGATATTCAACATGCTTCTTCTGCAATCTTTATTTACCAATCTTTTGAATAATCCAGGGCTTGCTGGAAAGGCAGACTTCACTGTAAGACACCTGTCATCAGCCAACACTCCCTTTCCAAATTCATTCAACTTTAACAGTGGTCAACAGTGTATAAACGGTGCTCGACAGGTTGGTGCATATCTTATGTTTCCATTTGTTAGTTTGATATCTTTTATATGGTTCTGAAGCTGCCTTTCTAATTCTTGCCTTCCATTGTACCAGTGTTCAGCGTATTCTGCTAATGCTTCCTCTGAAACAACCTGGACTATGCGTGCTACTTTTCCTGAATATGTTGTTGCTCTGGCTACTATTGTTGGATCTGTGCTTTTCACGGTATGCCAATGGTTAAGTGTTTAGACACTTGAATATTTTATTGTTTTGATGAAGACACTGGTTGTCCAGTTCTTCCATCATTTTCGTCTTGGTAGAATGCAAATTAATACAGAGTACTTCCACAGTATCAAATTGCTGGTTTTGGAGTTTAAAATTTAGAATCACTTTGAGTAAATTTGCTGTTGAATATAAATTCTTTTTGTATAAGGGTGATTATCTGACCATGAACATTTTGTTGCCTCCTCTGATTAGTTAAAGGGGCTTTGGTAATCTGTTCTTGTCAGGTTGAGGAGCAGCATTAGAGGGTATATAAGGGAAATCATCTCCCTGATATAAATGTTTGGTACTGACATCTGGTTCACGTTATATCTCCAGATTTTTGGTGGTGTTGGCATTGCCTGTCTCCCATTGGGACTTATATTTTCGTTCATCAGGCGTCCAAAGGCTGTTATTACACGATCACAGTATATCAAAGTACTTTTATGTCTCAGCAGCTCTTTGCATATATTTTCCTGATTGGAAGTTTAAAATAAAGAAAGATATACATGCTGGTATCATGATGCTTTACTTTGATTCTGCAGGAAGCTACCGAGCTAGGTAAAAAAGCAAAAGAGCTGAAAAAAGCAGCTGATGCACTTCATCAAGAAGAAAGGAGTGGAAGTAAGGGAAGAAAATGGCGGAAGAATGTGAAGGCAGTCGAGAAGGTCTATATCTTCTTTATCATGTTTTTTCTAAATTTTCGTTTCATTTTGGCACTGCAATAAATAGCCGGACTTAAAAATGGAATGATTTAGACAACAGATGGAAATATATAAACAAATTGCACTATCATGTGAAATATATAAACAACACTATCATGTGATCTCTGCATTTCACTGTATAATCATTGTAGAATATCTAAGAGATTTTTTTTGAGAAAGGTAAATACATATCGAAGAGTAAAACACAATGTTGTCCATTTATAAAATTGAACATGCTATAAATTACTTAAAAAAAGCGTATGTGGCAAATCTGTCTCTTTCATATTCTTTTCCTACTTCATGTACAAAGTGTTCCGACTCCTTTTAGATATCCAAACATTTTTCACTATTAGATATGAAAGACTTCGCTTTACCTTCAAAAAAGAGAACACTTGAAGATGGATGACAAATCAAAAAGTCTTTAAGTGGCTGAAGAAATTTACGGAGGGTAGAGGAGAATGGAGGATAAATTTTGGGAAGTTACTGTAAGGATATTGTACTCTCTGGATCCAGAAACATATGTAGAGTTTGATAAATCATTTTATTTTTTTAGTGTATTTGCCTACTTATATCCCTTATGTATGAAAAATATTCTTATTTGGAGACTACAAAAAAGTATTATGAATCACAAACTATTTTTAAAAAAGTTGTGACATTTTGAGGGATTTCTGACTGAAGATAAAGCTGTTTAATTTGCAAATAGTAATCGGTTATATAAAGATCATTGTCCAAGTTGCCATTGTACATTTTATGAAATTAAAAAATTAACAAATAAATAGAACTTTTGTTAACTTGAGTTTGTCCCTGTCCAGCTAAGTGACAGAATAAACCATGCTCTGCTACTTTATAGGAGTTATGGATATTCATGATCTGTGTATGCAGGTGGCCCTCCTCTTGATATGCATGATCAGCTTGTTCTTGTAATTCTGTTTTGAAGTTATTTATGATTTTATTTCAGACCTCAACCAATTTTCATCGCATTTATCATAGATGTTTGATGAAGAATCTGATTCTTTCTTGTCTGATAATTACATTCTGGGAAATTAGTTTCTTTATGTGTTAACATGATATTTGTTCAACTTTACTTTACCTTGCAGGAGGTGCTTCTTCTTGAAGAGGATGTCAAGGCTCTAGAGGAGATGTACCCTCAGGGTGAAAAGGTAAAGAGATAATGCTTTTATAGTTGGTCAGCTAAAATCTTATTTTTTTTCTTCTTGCCAAAGTTTCTTTGTGGTGCAAACAAATCTGATTGCCTTCATTTTTGCAGGCTGAGACTGCTTGGGCAATGACGGTACTAGGCTATTTGGCAAAACTCATCCTAGGCGTTTTAGGGTATGTGGCGGTGTTATGGAAATCCTAATTTCCGCTAAATCTTTTTAATTAATTTGATGGCAGTTGATAGTTCTGTGTTTATTGGTCCGATGTAAACAGGCTGATTGTCTCTGTAGCTTGGGTTGCCCATATCGTAATATATCTTCTGATTGATCCTCCACTTTCTTCTTTCCTTAATGAGGTTTTCATCAAACTTGACGATGTTTGGGGTACATTCAACCTTTATCTCCCTTCTCTTATTAGCTATGTGTGGTGGCTAATACATGAATTATGATGGCTTATTTTTCTGTTAATTCTCCAGGTCTTTTGGGCACTGCAGCTTTTGCATTTTTTTGCTTCTACCTTCTGCTTGCGGTGATTGCTGGAGCAATGATGCTTGGCTTGAAATTAGTTTTTATCACAATTCATCCCATGAAGTAAACATCTTCTGCTGTTTGAATTTTGCTTTAGTGATCGTTTGCTCCCTCTTCCCTGTCTCACTTTTGTGCTGGACCACTGTTTATAGATGGGGAGCCACGCTCATGAATTCCTTTCTTTTCAATGTGGGCCTTATTCTTCTTTGCTCTATCAGGTAGGATTAACACAGTCCAAATTTCTTATTTATTTTGTTAATATTTTCATTGATCTAACAACTGATCTTATTGATGAATATATTATAAATGCTTATCACTTATTTCATCAATTTTTTTTAAAAAAAAAATGCTTAGACCGCGGCTATGTAGTTAAGTTATGTCCATGCAAGTAGTAAAACTCTTGATGTACCAGCTACCATTTTAAATTTATAGCCAAAGTATAGTTACCGTTTGAGTGAAGTGATGGAGTGAGTAGCATGCTAACCCAGGACCTCCAAGTACTTGCTAGACACTACAAAAGAAGCAGCCTGATTCTTGGATGGCCTTGAGGGGAATTGCAGTTGTACTCTTGATCTCCTTTAGTTTGGTGGTTCTGGACCACTTGCTAGTTACCACTATATGTAGACAACCGTAGATATGACAGCAAGAACTCCTTCAGTGGCAATCTGGAGACTTTCCTGCTGAATGTTTTAGTAAGGCACTTGCTAAGAGGGATGCATTGCCCCTTATTTTTAAATCGAAATCAGATAGCTTTTGTTAAAAAAATCAATTTTAAAAAAAAGATAGCCTTACTTCATTGTTGGATGATGGTTTCATCTGTTAAATACTTTGCTGAATCGGTAGGTGGTATATCAAGGATGTGGAATTTGAGGGTGCTAAATGTATGTTTACTTAGTTATCGTGGTTTTCTGAAAGCACATTAGCCACTCTGCAGTTGTAGATTGATAATGATTTTTCTTCTACTTCCACTTAGTGTGAAGTTTGGTCGTTTGATCCTCTTGTCTTTCTGTGCCTGCAGTGTTATTCAGTTCTGTGCTACAGCATTTGCATACTATGCTCAAGCCACTGCAGCTCAAGAAATATTTGGTCACAATCTGCAATCACTTCGTGGAATTAAATATTTGTACAAGTAAGTTACTGTTATGCCGAGATTTTTTCGAAGAACTGATTTTTCCTACTGCAAGAATCATTTTATGAATGGTAAAATGTGTCATTGCAGGTACAATGTGTTTCAAATTGGATTCATCGTTTTAGCTGGGCTGACATTTGTTTACTATGCTGCATTTGTAAGTTCTTCACTGTCTGACATCTCAATTATTTGTTCTTGAGGTGGAGGAGAAATTTAACCAGTTCCTCTAACTTTACAGGGGTGGAGAAGGAAAAAGCCCAGTGGGAGGTTCCAGCTTTCCAGTTAAAAGTATAGCACTGCACTCATCTGACCATATCTGGACTTACTCCGTCTATCACTAATGTTGAGGCATTAAACCCTGGTGTATGTTGCCTGGTTTTGTTTTATATTATTGTTGGAGAAGAGGTAAACACCATCCGTCATTAAATTTGATTTTTGCAGTGGAAGTTGGGTGTTGGTGATTCTGTTGCTGCTGCTACTGTCCTTGCTGATTTTACTTTAGTTTTTTTCCACATTCTGTATCTATCATTTGTTTGGTAATGTTATCATTCGTTTGGGCATGCAGTCATCTGAATCTTGGGCAACTGGTTTGAGATCTGTCCTTGTTGTATCATAGTCTGTCATATACGAAAACTCTTGAATGTTGTATATTTACTGTAACATTTTTTATTTTGATTCTGAATCCTACCGTCCTCTTGTTGGCTGCTTCGTTTTTGGTGGAGATTGATCACATGATTTGTGATGGTTGATGTAGCTGGTTGGCGTTATATGTGCACCTAATTTAAAACTTCTCTGCCTTTTTACAGTGAAGTGCATCTTCGTAACGTAGATTAGAATCAAATACCAACACTATGTATTCTGCATCCCAATTTAGACTTCCTATTTTAACAGCATGATTATTAAGGTAAGTATTTAAGTAATATTCTGACGGCAAAGTAGTTCCAGAAAGTTGAAGAAAAAGAAGAATTTGCTCCTTTTCTAATACTCTACTGTATAACTAGGCGTCGGTAAATTTTATAACACAAATTGTGTGGAGAATATATTTTTCTTTTGGAAAAGGACAAATCAAACTAAAGACTAACATGGTTAATACACAAGCTGCTTTTTCTGCACCCAAAAATTCATACGTTGATGCTGCCTTCGAATTGGAGCCAAAATAACGGGTGAAGTACACGAATAGCTGGTCTTGATTTTTTGTCCCCGGTTATCCCATGGGTAAAACTTTAAGTTTAGCAAAGCGTTATCCCTCGCTTGTCCCGTCGGTAACACCTTTAACTTTTGACCTTAAAGTTATGTTATGGGGCTAGCAGGGCTCAAAGGTTAAATATCATCCAAAAAGTGTCATATTTCTGCAATTTTTTGCAAAATAACTGTCCGGACTTTGGCTGATTTATGCAAATGTCCCTTTTATAAGCCATTGCTTAGATTTTCCCTATTTAAAAAGTTGTGCAAATATAATCCTAAAAATTATACCTTGCAGACAACGTTAAGCTCGAGTCTAACATTTGCTCATATTATTTTTAGTTTAATCATAAAACGTTAGACTGGTCTAACGTTAACTTACAAATGTTAGACCATAACATAGCGTTTTCATAAAATATTCAGTTTGCTCAAAAAAAAAAAAAACTTTAGACCGTGGCCCAAAAGGTCCGAAAGAATTAAAAAGAGGACAAATTCCACCAGACTTCGACAATAAAAGACATTAAAAGAGGGGAGTGTTTGTAAGATGCTATAATATTAAAATAGGTATACAGTTAATATTTTACCTTTCATCTCAGTGGCGGTATTTTGTTGCATTTAAAGACATTGAATACGCGATGTCTGGATTTAGAAAGTAGTCTAGAAATATCAGGGAAAAATCTCTTTTATACTATATTATCCTTTTGATAATCAGATAATCAAATTGGGTGGATTACAGGAAAGTACAGAGGTGACCTCAATGCTATAACAGTCTGTATATATACTAGTAAAGGGGGAAGGTTTAATTTATTCCTTAAAATTTTGATATTCACAAGCATATAGGGTCAATCCGCGTTCAAATAAAGGAGGAAAGTTGTGGTAGGTTCACGATCAATGTAGAAGTTTTCAAGTTATGATGAATCATCGTAGTAACGAGTTGCATGGAGACATTGTTTGGACTGAAATGCACCAGAACAGCACACAACAAACGTAAAGAAGCATATAGCACTATCCACAACTAATTTGGGAACTTAGGATTGAGGTGTAATTGATGTGAAATCTTACTGCCACGGGCTTATGAAGAATCATAGTCTGAATTTAGTGCCACAGAGTCTGCCATTCAAGATCCAACTGAGAGACGTTCACAGCGGTCTCACCCTTGGGATCAACAAAGATATATGGAGAGATTTCAGGGAATTCTATAGGCAATGACCTCCAATGCAGGTTTGGTTCCCACTCTGCCTCTTTGACAACTTTTAAGATCTCCTTGACTACAAGCTTGCTGCCTTCAGATGATAAATGTATTCCATCCCTTCAAAGCCCAAATACGACCAGCCATGCAAATGAGATAACACAAGAAATAGAATATGTGCTAAAGAAGATCTAATATTACAAGAAACCAGGAGATAATGTATCATCCAGTTAGATCTGTGATCAGAAACACTGGCAAAAATAAGCAATATATGGTGCGCAGGCGGGCAAAAGGAGGGAAAAATCTAAGGCATATATAAATGCTTTGCTCATTTCCTAGCATTTTCAGGTTTTGCAGAAGATCTAAAAGCAATTTCAGTAGTTACTGAGAAAACATGGTAGCATTTTGGTTTATTACTATAGGTTCTAGCAAAAAGGAATGATCTATTACGAATTTGGACTTGAACCAGTTAACTCTTTAAAGTAGGAGACTTGAAGAAGGGTAAGTCCATATTTGATAGATTGACACATATTTTAAGCTGGATTTGTATCACCAAAGCCAAAGCTTTTATTTTTATTTTAAAACTACATGTTTAGCATACTAAAACAAACCAAATAAACATTATAAATAGATCTCATATAAAGAAAACTTACGTAAAGCAAGCAGTCAACCAATCATCCCTTTGCTGGAGAGTTGTCCAAAGATCAATAACCTTCACACCCAGCTCTTGGCATAATTGTATGCAAGCTTCTGAATATTTCCAACAGGAGTCATTTGATCGACCAAGGCTGTTACTGGTTATGTGCAGTAATGAGAAGCGTGTATTACTATTCTAGCAATAAAAAACTTCAAGAAAGAATGGAAAAAAACCTCAACATTAAAACATTGATTACCCGTGTATTTCAGTGATTTGTGCCTCATTCACAGCAGGAGCACTGAGAAAGATTATCCGAGTCTTCTCAGAGAGGCTCTGGTAGTGCAACAAATGTGTTAGCAATACATACCAAATTCAGTATAGTATGGAGAAAAGGGTTGAATGCTGAAGTGCTAACTAGATGTTATAAGAATGTTTAGTTTACATTCATTTAATTTTATAGTGAAATTCATACTTGAGAAGGAAGTGCGTCAAATTTACTGTTGCATCCTGATCAAGTTTGATTGAGTTATTCTAGGTCCTAGGATGAATGAAGTGTCAACAAAATAAAAAGTTGAAATATGTATTATCAATTTGAAACAAAAACAGCTAATCTTTGTACATCCAGGCATTGGCGAGGAAGAAACAAAAGGATAATCTTCTTGTCTAATGTTAATCCTAGCCACATTAGAATATATTCATGAAAGAAGTGCAACTCGATTTTAGAAATGGTACCTTCAGATGAATTGCGATCTTCCTCATGTTCTCTACATATTCAGGAAGAGGAACATGAGCACTCAAGCCACTTGGGTGAGGATCCACAGAATCGTTCCCTCCGAAATAAACTATGACCAGAGAAGGCTGTACAGCTGCATCCTAAGTATAAAACACATGAGCCAACCACATCAAATATGATAAGGACAGAGGAATTTATGAGCTTAGAGGCCCGCAAAAGAACGTTAGTATGCATTAAATTCAATAATTTCCTTGACGTTGTCTGGCAAATGCTACATTGTTTTGGAACATGGATAAATTATTCAAAAGATGGAATTAGGAAGGAGAGTGTGCTTTGGCCATCAACCAATTACCTTGGGAAAGACTTGATCCAAGACTTGAAGAGCGCACCTTGAATTCCAACCGGCATATCCACGTAGCACTATATCTGCCTATTTCAATAGCATAGAAGATTAAATTATAAGTTGCCGGAATTTTGTACAAACAATTGACAGGAAAATTAAGACAAAGTCTGGAGCACATACGAAAACAATAAGCAGGTACGAATATTACATGTTTCTTAAATCAAATTCCCGTAACAAAACATGTATTTAAACCACTTATTCGAAAAAAACAAAAGTGCAACTCAAACTAAACGATTATCATTTCACTTTTTGACACAGGAAAGAAGAGGTACCAATACATTGAAAAGCTTTCATAAGTTAACCACATCCCGGAGCATAAAGTAACAGCATCATGCAATATGAAATAATCATTTAAAGCAATAAAAGAGGTGAACTTAAGGCCAAACTCAATTAAAGGCTTGCTAGAAATCTTTACCATAACATCATTTAGCACTTCAAATTGAAGCTGTCAATTGACCAAATATTGATCATGATTCAAGACGCAAAAGAAGCATCATCTAGCTGTTGGTAAACTTGCCACAAAAGGAGAAACTTTTCACTTAAGTAAACTTTACTTATCGTGTTCTAAGAAATTGTTAATTAAATGTTTGAAAGGGAATTTCTTTTGGGCAATTCATGCCAAACCACTACAATCTCCCTTGTTAGAGCTGGTCAAATTTAACCTCTCGTTCTTACTCTTGATATTATCAAATGATTTGCACTGATTAAGATTGATTAGGTTTAATTTGATTTGTTTTGATTGTTGCAACTATGCCTAGATTAAGATATGTATCGTTTATAGAATCACACACTTACCAAAGTCATAATCTATGTAATGAATTTCTATTCTCAACCAACATTGAGGGAACTGGATTTTAGGATTATGAACATACTTTCAAAAGTAGAATATATTCAAATCTAAATTCTGGATTCAGAGGCACACAAAGAAAAAGAAGGAAGTATTTGCAGCCTGAGCCTTGACATCATCCTAAGCTTTTTCCCAGCAACAAAACTTGTACAAAATTCGTGTTCACTCATGCACTGTGACTGTAGTAGTAATTAGTGAGTAGTATTAAAGAAAGTGTTATTAGGACCATAAAAAAGAACATACACTGTAGAAAAAGCAATCTATTCTAAAGTGCAAAAATAAAGTGGTATGGTACCCACTACATCAAGATTCACAGCACTGACTACAGTAATAACACAAACATATGACCTACCATAGCCATACCATGAAAATTGAAAATCTACACAATCGTTGGGTATAAAAACAAAACCCCAGAAGAAAAAAATGGAAAAAGTAGCAATCTTGGATGAAAAAAAGAACCTTGCGAGCATAAAGGTCAGCGAGAATTGCACCCCATCCTTGATAACTATAGCTGAACTGTACTATGGATGAACCAAACAGCACAAACTGTGGACGATTTGTTGGTCCTACCATTTTCTCTCCCTGATGATGATTTTAGTCTTCCAAAATATCGATGAAAAACAGGAGACTCCACAAACGACAATAATATTATTCTCCGACCCCTCAACTATTTTTTAATAAGGAACATTTGTTTAATGCTCTAGCCACCGGTTCAAAATAAGTAATTTTTTTTTCACGTTTTCATACATATTAAGAAATTTATTTTTTAGCACTAATTAGCAATGAAATTAATCATATCACGACTCAAAATCCTAACTTAAGTCGTGATAGTGCCCAACACCGTGGTCAGGCAAGCCAACCATGGATTTACTAGTGAAAATTCCCTTGTTTGATAAAACATTCCCACACTTGGCAAATTTTAAGTTTAAAACATAAGTAAAAACGGATAATTTAACCAACTTAAACAATTATGGCCATAAAAGATCATGAACTAATATATATGTATATATACAACCCAAATAAAGTATCTACTATGTGTGTGTCAGGAACCGGTGTCACAAGTCTACAGGCGTACTAATAGAATATACAAAAAATGAAATAAACTGTCTGAAAGAAGTAGACAGGAATAAACAAAAGAGAACTCCATAGTGATGTTGCTGAGAATCGCCAAGGGAAGCAGCTCACCGTGAAGTCAAGTCCAGGTCTCGAAGAAATAATGATGAGAGGTTGACTTGACACTTACTAGAGTCCAAACAATATAATTAAGCAGAATATAATGAAGGTAACAAGTATGCGAGGATAATAAGGCAGTAAATACCGAAATGTAACCGCAATTCAATTTAAGTGGTGAAACAATAATAAGCAAGTTCTCAATTCCTTTCCCCCCAGATTTCTATCAACTCAATAGTCATAAAGACGTTAAGCAAATTAGCATACACATAATAGAATAAGGACAACCGGCCTAAGCCATCATAATAACAATATTTGTGCATTGCTGAAGGGTCAAACGTCACGAACCGTAGATGCATCTACCAACCTGCCGTGCCGTACGACCCGCTCCCATGAGAATGGGGAAAAACAACACTCCGCTCGCGAAATATAATTTGCGAAGCGGTCACATGCACACACAACATCTTTCTTTAAATCCCTTTTAAATGAATAATTCCCTTTAAAATATCAAGTTCCATGATCTTTCTTGAAACAAAGTTACGTACAATGGAGTCATAAAGCATATAATTCGACTTAAGGAAATTCACAGGCATGGTGTGAGCCTAACTACCCGGACATAACAATGATAGTCACTATGCACGGACTCTCGTCACCTCGTACTGTGAACACCCAATTTTTGCGCCGCATGGAAATTACTCCTAAAATAATCAAAAAATAACTTTTAATGAATTTTAGGAACCTTTCTTTATTTAGTTGAATTTCATGCATGTTTAATATTTTAAAATCATAGAAAAATCATAAAAATTGTCACATTTTTTCATCTCATGTAATCTTAGGTTTAATTTGTATTTTTAGAAATTAATTACTCTTTAATTGATAGATTAATATATAAAAGTCACAAAAGAATATACATTAGCTTAATCAATTAGCTTATTTAATTAGTTAAAATGTTAATTAGGTCGTTTTGATAAAAGGAATTTAATTAGTAGTAAGACGACTATTTTTGAAAAAATAAAATTGGCCCTTGTTTCAAATTGACCTAATTTTAGGGCCCAAAATCTCAGGCCCAACAAAATTACCCACGCTACAACCCTAATCCCCTCCCCTATATAATTAAGACCTCCCCCACCCCTAAAAAAAAAAAAAAAAAAAGGGCGGACATCCCCCAATTTCCAAAAACAGCTGCCTTCTTTCTTCTCCAGCAACTCATCATCATTACCTTCCAAATACACCATATAGAGCCATGACTAAGCTTGATTACCTTCACACAAACTCAGCCATGGAGCATATCTAAAATCTCATTGTTCGGCCACCTAAAATTAGTCAAAACAATACCATTAAAACAACCTTAAAACCACCAGAAAATAGCTCCAAAAATCAGTTCAACAAGCAACAAAAACGCAGCTGCTCTAGGTCCAGAACGTGCCTTCCTTCGCCCAAAAAAAAAAAAACAGGTGGAAATGTAGCCATGAAAACCCAGCTGAAAATCAAACCAAAACCTCACCTAAAAAACAGCTCATTTTACCTCCATAAA
This sequence comes from Nicotiana undulata, assembly GCA_005239495.1. NCBI lineage: Eukaryota > Viridiplantae > Streptophyta > Magnoliopsida > Solanales > Solanaceae > Nicotiana > Nicotiana undulata. The sequence goes on from MDKH01052900.1 coordinate 44,446, forward strand.
TAGCCAAAAAACTCCAGTGAAACACCCCAGAAATTGAGCTGAAATTGGCCCCAAATTCGACCCAATAACAGTCCAGAAATCAAAGCCGAACAGATCTGAAAATCTGTTCAGAAACCGCCTAAAATTCAGCCTTTAAGCACCAGAAACAGCTGCCGAATCACCATTCTTGAGCTTAGTTAAAGCTCCGGTCGAGTTTGGTTTGTCGAGGTCTCGTTTTCTGGCCCTCGTTTGAGTTCAGATCAGCGAAAACAAAGGAAAAGAAGAGAAAGTTTTGCCATAATAAGGTCCATCCTCTTTCATTTTTTAGTGTATTTATGCATCAGGTTCTCTTCGTAATGAGTTGAATACAACTATTTTTGGTGTTGAAATTTTCGTTTCCTTTACGTGATTGTTTTTTATTTCATTTTAGATGTCACTCACATTTTTATTTTGATATTAGATATGTATAACTTTAGTTGTATTGAGTAAAATGAAGTTTATTAGTGTGTTCTCTTAAAAGGATTCATCACATAAATGGTTAATGCAATTTGGGTTAAGATCATTAAACGACCAGTGAATCGAAATGTTAGTCAAAAAGTGCAATTCCTTATTGAAACAAAAATTCACGCATGGTTTATGTCTCTGCTTGGGCATTCTGCCTTTTTTTTCTTTTCATGTGTTAAAAAATGTGTTTTAGTAGTTTCACTATTAATTAAGTTATTAATTGTCTAAGTTGTTAAAATAAGCTTGACTAGAATTATGTGCTGGTGGAAATCCGTGGAATTTTTTAGATCAAGACACACATAGGTCGTCTGAAGGAAATGTGAAATCTGCTAGGCCCATTAATCTCATATAATATCCCCTTTTGTTAGTCCTTGATCAATTAAATTAATCTATTTCATGTTTTTCCATAATTACTTCCATACTCTTGGCCTTACAATAATCCCGAAGTTTAGGAAGGATAATTAACATCGTAGTGTGATGTAGGTGCAATTAAAAATAAATCATCATGATTATCGGTATAGTTACCGTGACATAGTCACGATACATAATTCCCAACTCGGGTATGCATTCTATGCGACCCGACCTCACTTCACATTAATTAAAATCACACGTAGCAATCGCGGGTGCATTTCATGTGACGTGGTTGCGATGTTCAAAAACAACAAGCGCATGCCATCGTGATTTGTCGTAAGATAAATCCATAAATATCCGAATTGACTTATATACATTAAATTAAAAATATCTCCTTGGGATAAAAATACCAAAACTTAGAGAATAATTAAATATCGCCTCAAATAGGCCTATTAATCGTCATGATCATATTCATGACTATGTAATCTACACTGGGTGTGGCAACTCATGTCCCCAACACTAACTCAAAACAATAATAAAAATCATATGTTGTAATTGCGGGTGCATTTCATGTGGCGCAGTTATAACATGTCCAAAACAAACAAGTGCACGCCATCGTGACTTGTTTCAAGATAAATCCATAAAATATTAAAAGAGGTTTAAAAATCAAAAAAGGCTAAATGCACAATAGGCTAAAACACGTAAACAATCAGATAATTTAGGCCAAATATTAATAGTAAGCGACCGTGCTAGAACCACGGAATCCAGGAGTGCCTAACACCTTCTCCCGGGTTAACCGAATTCCTTACCCGAATTTTTGGTTTGCAGACATTTTAAACGAAGTCAAAATTCCTCGATTTGGGATTTTTGATAAATAAATGGTGTCCCGGAACACCGTGAAAAAATCCGGGTGGCGACTCTGAAAATCAATAAATAAATCCCAAATTCGAATAATGTCACTTAAATTAGAAAAACTCCCTAATCCATCCTTACCGGTGAAAAAAGGAGGTGTGACACTCGTACGTACGTAGTCCCCACAACATTAACACACAATCATTTAACTCACCTATGGGGACAATTCCCTCCTACAAGGTTAGAAAGGAGACTCACTTCGTACCGAGCCTACTCTCCGGGTCAAGGATGCACCCGAAACTCCAACTCGTCTCCCAAGGGCTCGAAACTAGTCAAATATTACATAAATAAATTAATTTATACTAGAAAGTATGAAGTTCCTCTATTCAAATGATTATCTCAACCTAAATTGAAAAATTCCAAAATACACCCCGGGGTCCGCATGCTCGGATTCCGGGAATTTTTGAAGGGCACACTCACCCATAGTCTAAGGATCAACATTATGTGATTTTTGTATGTTTTCATAACCAATTCCATGGTAATTCCCTCATTTTCATAAAAACCTAGATTTTTGCCCTAACTCATGATTTCTACTAATTAGGATGTTAATTCACCTAGGAATTCAAATATTAAACCAACATTAGGGTGAAATTTACTTACCTTTAAGTAGCTAGGTCGTTGGTCTCTTTTGCATGCTCAAAATCGCCCCAATGAAGAAGATGGATGCTCAAAAATGGAGGATTCCCGTGTTTTTTCCCTAACTCATGATTTTCTCTTCTCAATCAGGTTGAGTCTCCCGTAGCTAATTACCTCGTAGGTATATTGCGTCGTGCCTCTTTGACCCGCACCTCTTTATAGAAAACTTGTCCAGTTGTCATGTTTTCCTAGCTCCACGTAGCTGGCTGAGTCATCAAGAATTATCATACGTGTGAAGCCTTTTTTTACCAATACAGATAGTCCCCTCACTTACCATTTATTTATTGATTAATATTTGGTAAGTGGATACACATTTATGGCGGGAATATTTTGCCGCCGCTTCACTCGAAACATTGTATCTTTCTCTGAACGTAGGCGTCGCTTGTCACTTCCATTTAATGCATAAGCCACGTGTCACCTCCGGGTTGGTTCTGCAATTACTCGGCGCCTTTTAGGGCTTGTTGCGGCTGCATCAGTCACGAAGTGACACCTTCAATTATGACTTTCACATCATTGTTTTTTCTATTTTTGACGGCTGTGTTCGAGTATAAATACCCCTTTTCCTTTCTTTACTTTCACGAGAAACTTCTAACTTTCATTCTTTATTTGTAAAGAACTTTTTTCTTGTCTTTGTAAATATGTCTTCTTCGAACCAACCTAAGGGAGTGATAAATGTTGAGGATTTGACTCCCTCTTCTGCTCCGACGCGGAGCCGGAGAGGTGGTAGGTTGAGGAGTTTAGGTTCTACTCCTTCAATAAGTTCTTCCTCTTCCCAAATTACTTTTCCTTATTCTTCTAGGTCTATAATTCTCTGAGAGCTAGGGCTTCTAGATCTTCTTCTAGAGGTAGAGAACATCACGAACCTTTACGCGAACCCCGGGTCGATGAAATCATTCCTGCTGAGTTTACCTTCGCTAGGGATAATCAGGCCCTTAGAGATCAGTCGTCATCTCTTGATAGTGCTGATAGGTACCCTACTCTAATCACCAAAGGTTTAATTCCTCTTGTTCGCAAGGACTATTTTTGGAAGTCCAATTTTTCTGTCACCGTTCCAAATGGAAACCAACGAATAACGTCTTACAAGACGAGATATTCTTTTGTTTACACTTACCCCTTCACATTAGGGTTTAAACTCCCATCGACCCAAATATCATTGAGTTCTGTCGGTTTTTCAAAAATTGCTTGGGACAAGTCAGTCCTATTATATGGCGAGTCATTGCATGTCTTAGATGTCTGGCTATTTAGCTTCGGTCCCCTTCACCTTTAATCATCTCATTCACCTTTATTCTCCAATGTTGTCCCGTCAAGGAATTTTTACCCTGGATGCCAGGAGTAAAAGAGTGTTGGTGACCCTAGATGATGATAAGGATCGAGGTTGGTACCTTCGGTATGTTGCTGTGCCTACTGCTGGTTTAGTAGGTGAAGAAAATCTCCCTTTCCCTGAGAAGTGGAATCATGCACGTGAGTACATTTTATCTCACATTCCTTTCTTTTTTCTTTAGATGTTTTATTAACACCGTAGGTGTTTCTTCTTTTTACAACAATCATGGGTACTGTCGAGAATGTATCTGGTATCCGAGATTGGGTGGAAAAATGTGATGACCCAAAAGGTCATCCCACGTAATCTTAGCTAAATCTGTGTTCTGAGGCCATAAAAGCCTCCTTTTATCTCACCTCGATATGCGTGCGCAACCCGAGCGCGTAGCCGAAAAGACGTTATGTGGTAAAATTGATAAAATGATAATTTTATAATAATTATTTGAATAAAGTTGACTTTGGTCAACATTTTTGGTAAACGGACCCGGACCCATGATTTGACAGTCCCGGAGGGTCCGTAGGAAAATATGGGACTTGGGCCTATGCCCGGAATAGAATTCCGAGGTCCCAAGTCAGAGAAATGAATTTTTAATGAAAATTGTTTTCTGAAAAATACAATGATTTTTTAAAATGAAATTGGATGAGAAACCTGTGATATCAGGACCGTATTTTGGTTCCGGAGCCCGGTACAGGTTCGATATGACTTATATGTGTTATCTGTGAATTGGTAAGAAACGGACTTAGTTTGACCTGATTCGGATAAAAAATGGAAAATTTAATAGTTTTGGAAGTTTAAAGAAATTTCACTGATTTGAGGTTTAATTCGATGTTTAAGATATTATTTTGGTGTTTTTTTACTTGAATAAGTCTGTAGGATGTTTTTGAAGTTGTGTGTATATTTGGTTTTGAGCCCCGAGGGCTCGGGTGAGTTTCGGGTAGGTGTCGAGGTGCAAAAACCTTAGAAAATCTGGTGTGATAATGTTGTTGCTGGTGTACAGGTATTTTTCCCTATGCGAACGCACCCAAGGGAGTGCGAACGCACATGGTAAAGTGGGGTCTGGGGGCAGTGTAGATTTTGTACTGTGCGAACGCACCACATAAGTTTGGGGATACTGTGCGAACACACCATGTAGGTCGCGAACGCACAACATAGGAGGGGTACCTGGGGGGATGGGGGTAATTACCATGTGTGAACGCGACACTTAGCACGCGAACGCATATGAAAAACATGTTAACCCTGTGCGAACGCGGCCAAGTGGTTGCGAATGCATAGAGTAATTCCGTCCAGTGATTTTAAATGTCCAAAAACAGAATGTATTACGGGATTTTACAAAATATACAAATCCTCTTCTTCTCCACCCCCCCATAGACGATTTTTGAAGAGCTCTTCCACCATAACCTCTTAGGTAAGTGATTCTAATATTGTTTTCTTCCATTTTTCATCAATATCTATTAGATTTTAGGCCTAAAAACATGAAATCAAAGGTAGAAATTAGGGAATTGGGTAGAGTTAGGGCTTTTTGAATATTTGGGAATTTGACCTCGTTTTGGGATCGGATTTCAAAACAAATTATATATTCGGGCTCGTAGGTGATCGGGTTTTGGTCCGAACCTCGTATTTAGACCAAGCAGGTGCGGGGTCGATTCTTGGAATTTTGGGAAGAATGTTGGGAATTCTATAATTAAGCTTTGGAATTGAACTGTTTAGCAATTATTGATGTTATTGAGGCAATTATGTCTAGATACGGTTGTTTCGGAGTCAGGTTCGAAAGGAAAAGCGGTGCTAGAGGCTTGATTTGGATTCTTGGAGTCGAGGTAAGTGTTTGGCCTAACTTTATCTTAAGAGGGAATAGGTGTTGAGTCGTATGTGCTACTTGTTTATACCATGTTCAATGTATAGGTGAGGTGACGAGTACCTATATATTGTTTGTCAAGCATGCCCGTGAGTCGGTTTTGATGTATTATGTGTTTTTCTTCGATATTCATTGTGTTATGAAGTAGATTTCATTTTGGAAGTTGTTCATTTGTTGAAAATATTTGATAGAGGACATGTGATAAATTGTTTCGGTTGAGGATTGTTTTTATTAAGTTATATACTTGAATGTGATTGGTTATAGCTGAGTCCCTTGCCGGGACGGTATTATTTTGGTTGTTGTTCCCTTGCCGGGTTGTTATAAATTATGTTCCATGCTGTTGATTTCCTTGCCAAGCTGTTGTTTTGTTGTTGTTTGGGTGAGGAAGAGTGTAAAGCACGAAGGGTGATGCCGTGTATTCATTTCATTTATTGCATTGTGAGGATGAGAGTAAAAACACGAAGGGTGATGCCGTGCCATGATTTTACATTTAAAAGCACGAAGGATCATGTCGTGCCCTTTTATTTATTTATTGCATTGTGAGGATGAGAGTAAAAGCACGAAGGGTGATGTCGTGCACTTGTTTTGGTAAGGATGAGAGTAAAGCACGAAGGGTGATGCCGTGTACATATTTTCTTTGTGTTGTTACTTCATGTTGACATTTACCCTTCTAAACTGTTGCTTTGTTCAGTTATTCATCATTTATTTTCTTGTTTCCCCCATTATGTGCCCCTGTTCTGTTGTACTTAATTGTATATTTCATGTCACTTCCCTGTTATATATTATTGAACTGTACATGTATTTTGTTGTTGTCGTGTCTAGCCTCGTCACTACTTTGCCGAGGTTATGCTCGGCACTTACTCAGTACATGAGGTCGGTTGTACTGAAGCTACACCTGCACTTCTTTATGTTATGTAGATTACGGAGCCGGACCCAGTGGGCATTGATAGAGGGAGTATCATTCAGTCCACACAGGCGACACCGAGGTAGTCCCGCAGACGTTCATGGGCCTTGGTGTTACCTCTTTTATCTCTCTTTTCCTGTATTTACATGTATTTCCGAGACAGTAGTTCCATGTTTATTCAGACTCATGTATGTAGTAAATCTTAGACACTCTGTGAAAGTTGTGACACAAGATTTTGGGAAACTAATATGGGCGTTTGTGTAATACTGTTCAATCAAAATGTTAGAATTTCATTTCTTCCGCATGTTGTTTATAAGTGTTCTTGAATATCACTGTTAACTGCTAAGTAATAAAGGGATAGACTACAAATACTGTACACGTTGGCTTGTCTAGCGGGTTCAACGTTAGACGCCATCACGACCTTGGCGGTGGGATTTTGGGTCGTGACAAGTTGGTATCAGAGCACTAGTTGCTTAGGTCTCACAATTCACGGACAAACTTGGTAGAGTTTGAGGGATCGGTACGAAGACGTCTGTACTTATCCCCTAGAGGCTGCAAAGTTAGGAATAACTTCACATTTCTTCTTCTCTGTCGTGCGATTTGAATTATAAATGCTAATTGAGTTTCTATTCTATTCTCTCACAGATGGAGAGAACGCGTGCTTCCTCATCTACTGATCAGCAACCCGATCCTCCTATTGCAGCTCCTACGAGGGGTCGAGGATGAGGCCGGGGCCGTGCTAGAGGTCGAGGCAGGGGAAGGGCTCAACCCAGAGCAGCAACCCCAGTAGAGGACCCACAAGTAGACTTTGCCGGTGAGGTTCCTTCTCAAACGGTTCCAGTTAGACCAGCTCAAGTCCCAGAGGGGTTCATTGCCACCCCGGTTCTTCAGGACGCTCTGGTCCGCTTAGTGGGCCTCATGAAGAGCGTGGCTCATGCCGTCTACTTCCTACTGCACCAGTCGTCTCTAAGGCGGGGGGAGGGGCCCAGACTCCTGCTACTCGCACACCAGAGCAGTTAGCCACTCAGTTCCAGACTCCAGCACCTCAGACAGTTGGAGCAGCTCAACAGGGTATTGTGGCACAGGCCGTTGAGGGGGCATCTATGTCTGCCGATGCTTTGTGGAGATTGGATCGGTTCACCAAGTTATTCCCTACTACTTTTACTGGTGCACCATAAGAGGATCCCAAGGATTACTTGGACAGTTGCTATGAGGTTCTTCGGAACATGGGCATCGTAGAGTCCAATGGAGGTGATTTTGCCACATTCCGTCTTTCTGGTACCGCCAAGACTTGGTGGAGGGACTATTGCTTGACCAGACCAGCTGGGTCTTCGCCTTTGACTTGGGCTCAGTTCTCCGAGTTGTTCTTGGGGAAGTTTCTTCCAATTACTCAGAGGGAGGATCTTCAGAGGCAGTTTGAGCATCTCCAGCAGGGATCTATGGTTGTTACACAGTATGAGACCAAGTTTATCACTTTGGACCGACATGCTATCATGATACTCCCCACAGATCGAGAGAGGGTGAGGAGTTTTATTGAGGGGCTGGCTCAGCCTATTAGACTCCAGATGGCCAGAGATTCAAGTACTGATATTTCATTCGAGGAGGCGACCAATGTGGCCAGGCGTATTGAGATGGTTTTGTCACAGGGCAGTGGTCAGGGGTCTGACAAGAGACCTCGTCATTTCGGTCAATTCAGTGGTGCCTTTTCTGGAGGCAGAGATTCCTTCGGTAGAGGTTATCCTCCTAGACCATACCAGTCAGCACTTCAGGTATCCCGCAGTGCACCACCAGCTCCTATTAGTGCACCACCAGCTCCTATCAATGCACCGCTGCTTCAGAGCTTTCAGGGTGGTTATTCTGGTCGACATGGGCAGTTCCAGGGCCAGCAGCCTCAGCAACAGAGGTCTTGTTACTCTTGTGGTATTTCAGGGCACATTGCTAGGTATTTACCCCGAGTTTCTAGTAGTTCTCAGCATCCGGGTTCCCGTGCTATGATTCCCGCACCAGGTGCACCCCCACCCTCTCAGCCAGCTAGGGGTGGAGGTCGAGGTGCCAGAGGTGGAGGTTAGACAGTTAGAGGTGGAGGACCGACTATCAGAGGTAGAGGTCAGCCCGCAGTAGGTCGACCCAGAGATGTTCAGGTTGGAGGGTCACCGCCCCGATGCTATGCTATTCCCCCGATGCTATGCTATTCCTGCCAGACCTGAGGCTGAGGCCTCTGATGTAGTTATTACACGTATGGTTTCAGTTTGCAGCAGAGATGCTTCTGTTTTATTTGATCCGGGGTCTACATTATCCTATGTGTCTTCATATTTTGCTCGTTATCTGATTATGCTCCGTGATTCCCTGAGTACTTCAGTATATGTATCTACACCGGTGGGTGATTCTATTGTGGTTGATCGAGTCTACTGTTCATGCTTAGTGGTTATTGGTGGTCTGGAGACTCAGGTAGATCACCTGCTTCTTGATATGGTTGACTTTGATGTTATATTGGGGATGGATTGGTTATCTCCTTATCATGCTATTCTGGACTGTCATGCCAAGACTGTGACCTTGGACTTAACAGGAGTACCTCGTTTGGAGTGGAGAGGGACTCCTAGTCATTCTTCCGGTAGAGTTATTTCATATATGAAGGCTCAACTCATGGTCGAGAAGGGTTGTTTGGCCTATTTGGCCTATGTTCGTGATTCTAGTGCTGAGGTTCCTTCTATGGAGTCTGTTCCCGTGGTTCGTGAGTTTTCCATAGGTATTCCCTACTGACCTGTCGGGTATGCCACCCGATAGGGATATTGACTTTTGCATTGAGTTAGCTCCGGGCACTTAACCCATTTCTACTCCGTCATATCGTATGGCCCCGCCAAAGCTGAAGGAGTTGAAGGATCAGTTGCATGATTTGTTGGATAAAGGATTCATTAGGCATAATGTTTGTCCTTGGGGTGCCCTAGTGTTGTTTGTTAAGAAGAAAGATGGCTCAATAAGGATGTGTATTGACTACCGGCAGTTGAACAAGGTTACTATTAAGAATAAGTATCCTTTGCCGAGGATTGATGATTTATTTGACCAACTTCATGGTGCTACAGTGTTTTCCAAGATAGACTTGAGATCTGGTTACCATCAGCTGAGGATTAGGGCATCTAATGTCCCTAAGGCAGCCTTTCGCACTCGGTATGGGCATTATGAGTTCTTGGTGATGTCATTTGGGTTGACAAATGCCCTCACTGCTTTTATGGAGTTGATGAACCGAGTGTTCAGGCCCTATTTGGACTCATTTGTGATTGTTTTCATTGATGATATTTTGATTTACTCCCATAGCCGAGAGGAGCATGAGAAGCACCTTTGAGTCGTCCTCCAGACTCTGAGGGATAAACAGTTGTATGCCAAATTTTCTAAGTGTGAGTTCTGGTTGAGTTCGGTGGAATTTCTAGGCCATGTTGTGTCGGCAAAGGGTATTCAGGTGGATCCCAAGAAGATTTCAGCATTAAGAGATTGGCCTAGACCCACCTCAGCTATAGAGGTTCGGAGTTTCTTGGGCTTAGCAGGTTATTATCGCCGGTTTGTGGAGGGCTTTTCATCTATTGCAGCCCCGATGACCAGGTTGACCCAGAAGGGTGCCCCGTTCAGGTGGTCAGATGAGTGTGAGGCGAGCTTTCAGAAGCTCAAGACAACCTTGACCACGACACCGGTGTTAGTTTTTCCCACAGGTTCAGGGCCATATACCGTGTATTGTGATGCTTCACGGGTTGGACTTGGTGCAGTGTTGGTGCAGGATGGCAAGGTTATAACATATGCTTCACGACAGTTGAAGGTTCATGAGAAGAACTATCCAGTTCATGATTTAGAGTTGGCAGCCATTGTTCATGCATTGAAGATTTGGAGGCATTACGTGTATGGTGTGCCATGTGAGGTGTTCACGGATCATAAGAGTTTGCAGTATCTGTTCAAGTAGAAAGAGTTGAACATGAGGCAAAGAAGATGGTTGGAGCTGTTAAAGGACTATGACATTACCATCTTATATCATCCGGGGAAGGCCAATATGGTGGCCGATGCTTTGAGCCGTAAGTCAGTCAGTATGGGTAGTCTTTCTTATATACCAGTCGGAGAGCGACCGCTTGCTCTAGATGTTCAGGCTTTGTCCAACCGGTTGATGAGATTGGATATTTCTGAGACTAGCAGTGTTTTGGCCCATACTGTGGCCCGTTCTTCATTGTATGATCGTATTTGGGACATGCAGTATGATGATTGTCATTTATGTGTTCTTAGAGATACGGTCCGGCACAGAGGTGCCAAGCAGGTTACTGTTGGCGATGATGGAGTCTTGAGGATGCAGGGCCGCATTTGTGTGCCTGATGTTGATGGTATTCGTGAGTTGATATTGTAGGAGGCCCATAGCTCCCGATATTTCATTCATCCGGGCGCCGCAATGATGTACTAGGATTTGCGGCAGCATTATTGGTGGTGGAGGATGAAGAAAGATATTGTAGCATATGTAGCTCGGTGCTTGAATTGTCAGCAGGTTAAGTACGAGCACCAGAGACCCGGTGGTTTGATGCAGCAGATTGAGCTTCCCGAGTGGAAGTGGGAGCGTATCACCATGGATTTAGTAGTTGGGCTCCCACGGACTCAGAGGATGTTTGATGCGGTGTGGGTCATTGTGGATATGCTGACCAAGTCAGCACACTTCATTTCGGTATCAGTTTCGTATTTTTCAGAGAAGTTGGCAAAAATATACATGAGGGAGATTGTTCGATTGCATGGTGTGCCCGTGTCCATTATACCTGACCGAGGTACTCAGTTCACCTCCTATTTCTGGAGAGTATTTCAGCGGGAGTTGGTCACACGGGTTGAGTTGAGCACAGTGTTTCATACTCAGCCAGACGGACAGTCCGAGCATACTATTCAGATTTTGGAGGATATGTAGCGGGCATGTGTCATTGACTTTGGAGGTTCATGGGACCAGTTTTTGCCTTTAGCTGAGTTTGCCTACAACAACAGCTATCAGTCGAGCATTCAGATGGCTTCGTATAAGGCGTTGTATGGTAGGTGGTGTCGGTCTCCAGTTGGGTGGTTCGAGCCGGGAGAGGCTAGATTGTTGGGTTCAGAGTTAGTCCAGGATGCCTTTGATAAAGTGAAGATTATTCAGGAGAGACTTCGTACAACTCAGTCCAGGCAGAAGAGTTATGTGGATCGTAGAGTTTGTGATTTGGCGTTTATGGTAGGAGACCGGGTATTTCTTCGGGTATCGCCCATATAGGGCGTGATGAGGTTCGGGAAGAATGGCAAGTTGAGCCCAAGGTACATTGGTCCATTTGAGATTCTGGACAAGGTAGGAGAGGTGGCCTACAGACTTGCTTTGCCACCTAGTTTGTCAGGCGTGCACCCGGTGTTTCCTGTATCTATTCTTCGGAGGTATATTGCCGATCCATCTCATGTGCTTGACTTCAGCGGTGTCTAGTTGGACAAGGATTTGACCTATGAGGAGGAGCTGGTATCCATATTAGCTCGGCAGGTTGGTCAGTTGAGATCGAAGAGTTATCCTTCGGTTTGTGTTCAGTGGAGAGGTCAGCCTGTTGAGGCAACTACCTGAGAGTCCGAGTCTGGTATGCGGAGCTGATATCCCCATCTTTTCCCCGATTCAGGTACCATTCTATGTCCGTTCGAGGACGAACGTTTGTTTTAGAGGTGGAGATTGTGATGATCCAAAAGGTCATCCCGCGTAATCTTAGCTAAATCTGTGTTCTGAGGCCATGAAAGCCTCCTTTTATCTCACCTCGATATGCGTGGGCAGCCCGAGCGCGTAGCCGGGAAGCCGTAATGTGAAAAAATTGATAAAATGATGATTTTATAATAATTATTTAAATAAAGTTGACTTTGGTCAACATTTTTGGTAAACGGACCCGAACTCGTGATTTGACGGTCCCGGAGGGTCCTTAGGAAAATATGGGACATGGGCGTATGCCTAGAAACGAATTCCGAGGTTCCAAGTCCGAGAAATAAATTTTTAAAGAAAATTGTTTTCTGAAAAATACAATGATTTTTGAAAATGAAATTGGATGAGAAAGCTGTGACATCGGGCCCGTATTATGGTTCCGTAGCCCGGTACAGGTTCGATATGACTTATATGTGTTATTTGTGAAATTTGGTAAGAAACGAACTTAGTTTGACGTGATTCGGATAAAAAATGGAAAATTTAGAAGGTTTGGAAGTTTAAAGAAATTTTATTGATTTTGAGGTTTAATCAATGTTTAGGATGTTATTTTGGTGTTTTGATTACTTGAATAAGTCCATCGGATGTTTTTGAAGTTGTGTGTATATTTGGTTTGAGCCCCGAGGGCTCGGGTGAGTTTCGGATAGGTGTCAGGGTGCAAACAACTTAGAAAATATGGTGTGATAATGTTGTTGCTGGTGTCCAGGTATTTTTCCCTATGCGAACGCACCCAAGGGAGTGCGAACGCACAGGGTAAAGTGGGGTCTGGGGGTCAAGGTAGTTTTGTACTGTGCGAACGCACCACATAGGATGCTAACGCGGAGGGTAAGTTTGGGGATATTGTGCGAGCGCACCATGTAGACCGCGAACGCACATCATAGGAGGGGTACCTGGGGGGCTGGGGGTAATTACCCTGTGCGAACGCGGCACTTAGCACGCGAACGCATAGGCAAAACCTGTTAAACCCGTGCGAACGCGGCCAAGTGGTCGCGAACGCATAGAGTAATTCCGTCCAATGATTTTAAATGTCCAAAAACAGAATGTATTACGGGATTTTACAAAAATTCACAAACCGTCTTCTTCTCCAACCCCCATAGACGATTTTTGAATAGCTCTTCCACCATAACCTCTTAGGTAAGTGATTCTAACATTGTTTTCTTCCATTTTCATCAATATCTATTAGATTCTAGGCTTAAAAACATGAAATCAAAGGTAGAAATTAGGGAATTGGGTAGAGTTAGGGCTTTTTGAATATTTGGGAATTTGACCTCGTTCTGGGGTCGGATTTCAAAACAAATTATATATTCGGGTTCATAGGGGAATGTGTGATGGGGTTTCAGTCCGAACCTCGTGTTTGGACCAAGCGGGACCGGGGGCGATTATTGGATTTTTGGGAAGAATGTTGGGAATTCTATAATTAAGCTTTGGAATTGAACTGTTTGGCAATTATTGATGTTATTGAGTCAATTATGTCTAGATACGGTTGTTTCGAAGTCGGGTTCGAAAGGAAAATGGTGCTAGAGGCTTGATTTGGATTCTTGGAGTCGAGGTAAGTGTTTGACCTAACTTTAGCTCGAGGGAATATGTGTTGAGTCGTATGTGCTACTTGTTTATACCATGTTCAATGTATAGGTGAGGTGACGAGTACCTATATATTGTTTGTCAAGCATGCCCGTGAGTCGGTTTTGATGTATTATGTGTTTTTCTTTGATATTCATTGTGTTATGAAGTAGATTTCATTTTGGAAGTTGTTCAATTGTTAAAAATACTTGATAGAGGACATATGATAAATTGTTTCGGCTGAGGATTGTTTTTATTAAGTTATATAATTGAATTAGATTGGTTATAGCTGAGTCCCTTGCCGGGACTGTATTATTTCGGTTGTTGTTCCCTTGCCGGGTTATTAAGAATTATGTTCCCTGCTGTTGATTTCCTTGCCAAGCTGTTGTTTTGTTGTTGTTTGGGTGAGGAAGAGTGTAAAGCACGAAGGGTGATGCCGTGCCATGATTTTACATTTAAAAGCACGAAGGATCATGTCATGCCCTTTTATTTATTTATTGCATTGTTAGGATGAGAGTAAAAGTACGAAGGGTGATGCCGTGCACTTGTTTTGGTGAGGATGAGAGTAAAGCACGAAGGGTGATGCCGTGTACATATTTGCTTTGTGTTGTTACTTCCTGTTGACATTTACCCTTCTAAATTGTTGCTTTGTTCAGTTATTCATCATTGATTTTCCTGTTTCCCCCAGTATGTGCCCCTGTTCTGTTGTACTTAATCTTTTATTTCCCGTCACTTCCCTGTTATATATTATTGAACTGTACTTGTATTTTGTTGTTGTCGTGTCTACCTCGTCACTACTTCGCCGAGGTTAGGCTCGGCACTTACTCAGTACATGGGATCGGTTGTACTGATGCTACACCTGCACTTCTTTATGTTGTGCATATTACGGAGCCGGACCCAGTGTGCATTGATAGAGGGAGTATCTTTCAGTCCACACAGGCGACACCGAGGTAGTCTCGCAGACGTTCGTGGGCCTTGTCGTTACCTCTTTTATCTCTCTTTTCCTGTCTTTACATGTATTTCCAAGACAGTAGTTCCATGTTTATTCAGACTCATGTATGTAGTAAATCTTAGACAGTCCGTGAAAGTTGTGACACCAGATTTTGGGAAACTTATATGGGCGTTTGTGTAATACTGTTCAATCAAAATATTAGAATTTCATTTCTTCCGCATGGTGTTTCTAAGTGTTCTTGAATATCACTATTAACTGCTAAGAAATAAAGGGATAGACTACAAATACTGTAAACGTTGGCTTGTCTAGCGGGTTCAATGTTAGACGCCATCATGGCCTCGACGGTGGTATTTCGGGTCGTGACAAGTTGGTATCAGAGCACTAGGTTGCTTAGGTCTCACAATTCACGGACAAACTTGGTAGAGTCT
Organism: Nicotiana undulata; assembly: GCA_005239495.1. Lineage (NCBI taxonomy): Eukaryota > Viridiplantae > Streptophyta > Magnoliopsida > Solanales > Solanaceae > Nicotiana > Nicotiana undulata. Next base: position 59,546 of record MDKH01052900.1, read on the forward strand.
GAGGGATCGGTACGGAGACGTATGTACTTATCCCCTAGAGGTTGCAAAGTTAGGAATAACTTCACATTTCTTCTTCTCTGTCGTGCGATTTGAATTCTAAATGCTAATTGAGTTTCTATTCTATTTTCTTGTAGATGGAGAGAATGCGTGCTTCCTCATCAATTGATCAGCAACCCGATCCTCTTATTGCAGCTCCTACGAGGGGCCGAGGCCGAGGCCGAGGCAGGGGCAGGGGCAGGGCTCAGCTCAGAGCAGCATCCCCAGTAGAGGACCCACATGTAGACTTTGCCGGTGAGGTTCCTTCTTAGACGGTTCCAGTTGGACCAGCTCATGTCTCATAGGGGTTCATTGCCACCTCGGTTCTTCAGGACGCTCTGGTAAGCTTAGTGGGCCTCATGGAGAGTGTGGCTCAGGCCGATCTACTTCCTACTGCACCAGTCGTCTCTCAGGCTGGGGGAGGGGCCCACACTCCTGCTACTCGCACACCATAGCAGTTAGCCACTCAGTTCCAGACTCCAGCACCTCATACAGTTGGAGTAGCTCAGCAGGGTATTGTGGCACAGGCCGTTGAGGGGGCATCTATGTCTGCCGATGCTTTGTGGATATTGGATCAGTTCACCAAGTTATTCCCTACTACTTTTACTGGTGCACCATCAGAGGATCCAAGGATTACTTGGACAGTTGCTATGAGGTTCTTCGGAACATGGGCATCGTAGAGTCCAATGGAGTTGATTTTGCCACATTCCGTCTTTCTGGTACCGCCAAGACTTGGTGGAGGGACTATTGCTTAACCAGACCAGCTGGGTCTTCGCCTTTGACTTGGGCTCAGTTCTCCGAGTTGTTCTTGGGGAAGTTTCTTCCAGTTACTCAGCGGGAGGATCTTTAGAGGCAGTTTGAGCGTCTCCAGCAGGGATCTATGACTGTTACACAGTATGAGACCAGGTTTATCACTTTGGACCGACATGCTATCATGATACTCCCCAGAGATCGAGAGAGGGTGAAGAGGTTTATTGAGGGGCTGGCTCAGCCTATTAGACTCCAGATGGCCAGAGAGTCAGGTACTGATATTTCATTCCAGGAGGCGGCCAATGTGGCCAAGCGTATTGAGATGGTTTTGTCACAGGGCAGTGGTCAGGGGTCTGACAAGAGACCTCGTCATTTCGGTCGATTCAGTGGTGCCTTTTCTGGAGGCAAAGATTCCTTCGGCAGAGGTCATCCTCCTAGACCATACCAGTCGGCACTTCAGGTATCCCGCAGTGCACCACCAGCTCCTATTAGTGCACCACCAGCTCCTATTAGTGCACCGCCGCTTCAGAGCTTTCAGGGTGGTTATTCTGGTCGACATGGACAATTCTAGGGGAAACAGTTTCAGAAACAGAGGTCTTGTTACTCTTGTGGTATTCCAGGGCACATTGCTAGGTATTACCCCTAAGTTTCTAGTAGTTCTCAGCATCCGGGTTCCCGTGCTATGATTCTTGCACCAGGTGCACCCCCACCTCCTTAGCCAACTAGGGGTGAAGGTCGAGGTGCCATAGGTTGAGGTCAGACAGTTAGAGGTGGAGGACTGGCTATCATAGGTAGAGGTCAGCCCGCGATAGGTCGACACAGAGATATTCAAGTTGGAGGGGCCCCGCCCCAATGCTATGTTATTCCTGCCAGACTTGAGTCTGAGGCCTCTGATGTAGTTATTACAAGTATGGTTTCAGTTTGCAGCAGATGCTTCGGTTTTATTTGATCAGGGGTCTACATTCTCCTATGTGTCTTTATATTTTTCTCCTTACCTGATTATGCCCCATGATTCCCTGCGTACTCCGATATATGTATTTACACTGGTGGGTGATTCTATTGTGGTAGATCGAGTCTACCGTTCGTGCTTAGTGGTTATTGGTGGTCTGGAGACTCAGGTAGATCACCTGTTTCTTGATATGGTTGACTTTGACGTTATATTGGGGATGGATTGGTTATCTCCCTATCATGCTATTCTGGACTGTCATGCCAAGACTGTGACCTTGGACTTACCAGGAGTACCTCGTTTGGAGTGGAGAGGGACTCCTAGTCATTATTCCGGTAGAGTTATTTCATATATGAAGTCTCAGCGCATGGTCGAGAAGGGTTGTTTTGCCTATTCGGCCTATGTTCGTGATTCTAGTGTTGAGGTTCCTTCTATGGAGTCTGTGCCCGTGGTTCGTGAGTTTTCCATAGGTATTCCCTGCTGACCTATCAGGTATGCCACCCGACAGGGATATTGACTTTTGCATTGAGTTAGCTCCGGGCACTCAGCCCATTTCTACTCCGTCATATCGTATGGCCCCGCCAAAGCTGAAGGAGTTGAAGGATCAGTTGCAGGATTTGTTGGATAAAGGATTCATTAGGCATAGTGTTTCTCCTTGGGGTGCCCCGATGTTGTTTGTTAAGAAGAAAGATGGCTCAATGAGGATGTGTATTGACTACCGACAGTTGAACAAGGTTACTATTAAGAATAAGTATCCCTTCCCGAGGATTGATGATTTATTTGACCAGCTTCAGGGTGCTACAGTGTTTTCCAAGATAGACTTGAGATCTGGTTACCATCAGCTGAGGATTAGGGCGTCTGGTGTCCCTAAGACAGCCTTTTGCACTCGGTATGGGCATTATGAGTTCTTGGTGATGTCATTTGGGTTGACAAATGCCCCCGCTGCTTTTATGGAGTTGATGAACGGAGTGTTCAGGCCCTATTTGGACTCATTTGTGATGGTTTTCATTGATGATATTTTGATTTACTCCCGTAGCCGAGAGGATCATGAGCAGCACCTTCGAGTCATCCTCCAGACTCTGAGGGATAGTCAGTTCTATGCCAAATTTTCTAAGTGTGAGTTCTAGTTGAGATCGGTGGCATTTCTAGGCCATGTTGTGTCGGCTGAGGGTATTCAGGTGGATCCCAAGAAGATTTATGGAGTTGATGAACCGAGTGTTCGGGCCCTATTTGGACTCATTTGTGATTGTTTTCATTGATTATATTTTGATTTACTCCCGTAGCCGAGAGGAGCATGAGCAGCACCTTCGAGTCGTCCTCCAGACTCTGAGGGATAGCCAGTTGTATGCCAAATTTTCTGAGTGTGAGTTTCTTGTTGAGTTCGGTGGCATTTCTAGGCCATATTGTGTCGGTAGAGGGTATTCAGGTGGATCCCAAGAAGATTTCAGCAGTAAGAGATTGGCCTACACCAACCTCAGCTACAAAGATTCAGAGTTTCTTGAGCTTAGCAGGTTATTATCGCCGATTTGTGGAGGGCTTTTCATCTATTGCAGCCCCGATGACCAGGTTAACCCAGAAGGGTGCCCCGTTCAGGTGGTCAGATGAGTGTGAGGCGAGCTTTCAGAAGCTCAAGACAGCCTTGACCACGGCACCGGTATTAGTTTTGCCCACAGGTTCAGGGCCATATACCGTGTATTGTGATGCTTCACGGGTTGGACTTGGTGCAGTGTTGGTGAATGATGGCAAGGTTATAGCTTATGCTTCACGACAGTTGAAGGTTCATGAGAAGAACTATCCAGTTAATGATTTAGAGTTGGCAGCCATTGTTCATGCATTGAAGATTTGGAGGCATTACCTGTATGGTGTGCCATGTGAGGTGTTCACGGATCATAAGAGTTTGCAATATCTGTTCAAGCAGAAAGAGTTGAACATGAGGCAAAGAAGACGGTTAGAGCTGTTAAAGGACTATGACATTACCATCTTATATAATCCGGGGAAGGCCAATGTGGTGGCCGATGCTTTGAGCCGGAAGTCAGCCAGTATGGGTAGTCTTGCTTATATACCAGTCGGAGAGCGACCGCTTGCTCTAGATGTTCAGGTTTTGTCCAACCGGTTGATGAGATTGGAGGTTTCTGAGACTGGCAATGTTTTGGCCCATACTGTGGCCCGTTCTTCATTGTATGATCGTATTTGGGACATGCAGTATGATGATCGTCATTTATGTGTTCTTAGAGATACGGTCCGGCACAGAGGTGCCAAGCA
>ML276036.1:0-50356 GCA_005239495.1 Nicotiana undulata
AATTGAGATAATAAGATAAGACATTTCAGATAATGAGAAAGGAAACAAGTGATACCTATGATATATCTACAAAGAAAGGTTATGTTTAAGATCAGTTACATATTTGTTGATTACATGTCCTTATACTGGATGTATTTTCTCACATGATTTATTACTCGGTATGTACCTTATTTTATTATGTACTTGACCTTAGTGAGTATATATTCTACCTCTCGTCACTACTCTCTACGAGTTTAGACGCGATACTCACTGGGTACATATTTGTTTATATGTACTCATGCTGCATTTTCTTTTCTTTTTCTGCACTTGATTGTGCAGGTCTTGAGGCTGGTCCATCTGGTCATCCGTCCGCTGGTAGATACTGATCGCGGTGTCACTCCATACGGTGAGCTGTCTTCTTGGCGTCATCCTGACAGCACCTCTGGAGCCTTCTAGTTTCATTTTGCTCAGTCTTCTGTTTCAGACTGAACCTTGTATTTTGTATATATATTTCAGTTGCTGTATCTATGTAGCCGCCCGTTGACACTGTGACACTAGTCCTGGCACACACTTGTTGTAGTTATGTTGGGTTTCGGGGTTGTATATATTTGGCCTAGCTGTGGTTCAGCTTGTATCTACGGCCTTACCTCATGTCGCTGTTAAATTCCGCATTATAATTGTTATAAATTGTAAATAACTAGAATATCGAGTTCTGGGGTAGTATCTCCTAAGGATTTATATGTTGGCTTGCCTAACCTCACCGTTAGGTGCCATCACGACCTGAACCGGGTTTTGGGTCGTGACATATTTCCATGACTGTCTTCTTGAGGGATCAAAGTCGAAGAAAAAAAAATATTTTGTTTTGCTTAGGTAGTGTAACAGCTCCTCTTAGGTTTTTGTTTGTGCCGCGGTTCTTTTCTTAGGGTTTTTCTTGAACCGGGTGTATTTAGTTTTTTTTGTTAGGAATAAGGAAGTCTTGTGCTATGGTGTTAAATGGAGATAACTGCTCTTAACTATATTGTGCCTTGAGAGTAGTGATCGCCTTAGTCGTGACACCTAGGCTCAGTTCTTGACTCTTGGATAATTCCTAAAATTGTTTGATTTTGATGTCGCTTAGCTGCTTTGACTAGAGAGTCGAGATAAATCCGATCCTAAGTGAGTTATGGGCCAATGTGTGTATGAGGATTTTTTTGATATTCTGTGCATGTTAGAGTATATCTAGGACTTGCCTTTTATGTTCGCAAGACAAAATAAAAGCCTTGTTCAGTCTAGGAATTGATATAGGAATTCTTTGTTGAACCAGATATATGCTTTTCCCACCTAATTGTTGTGTATCTTAGTTAGCCACGTTGAGCATGTAATCCTATGTGTTTTGCAACCACAATGGAAGCCTTACCCCTTTGTTTGAATTGACTATCTGTTTGAACCTTGCACCACTCTTGAGGACTTGAATTTTTTATGAGCTTGTTAAAAGCTAAGTGGAGGTATGGCATGGTTTTGAGTTGAACTGAGAAAAATTGAGAAAAGGTGCACTATTTGAAAATTGGTGGGAGCCACTTGCTGGGAATTGAAATAATAAAAGTGAGTTTTCTTGAAAAAAAAATCAGAATTTAGAAACGAATAGAAAATTGATTTCTTGCTAGTGGTAGTTATCACCTTGTTTGTGCTTAAAGATATTGGGAACTTGATGCTATTATGTATGAAGGTTGGGGTTTGATTCAACACAAGTGTGGGGTTTAAATTGTTAATGCATATGTACTAAAGTTCTTAGGGAGGTGCAGTCACTATATCTGTCACGACCCAAATCCTAATTCGGGTCGCGATGGCGCCCAACAGCGGGGTTAGGCAAGCCGATATAATTTTCACTAAGTGATTCCCTTTCCATTCGATCAAACAAGTCAATGGTTACCAGTTTATAACAACTAACATGATTCTAGTCCTGAGTGAAGGTAAAATCATAGTAGATACAAGGCCGAAATAAAACATATACATATATATACATCCCCAAAACCCCAAAAATATATACCGCGTGTGTGCCAAGAACTAGTGTCACGAGTGTCACGGGAAACTACTGAATATACAATGACTACAACATATACAGGGTCCCAGTCTGAATGAAATAGACAAAGAGCATAACAAAAGAAACTCCAAGGTGCTGCTAGGAAGTCGCAAGGAAAGCAGCTCACCGTGAAGTATGACCACGCTATCAATATCTGGCACCGACCTGAAAATCAGATGGACAAGCCTCCACACCTGTACAGTCAAGTACAGAGAAGGCAAGAAAGTGCAGCATGAGTACATATATATAAATATGTACCCAGTGAGTATCCCGTCTAATCTCGAAGAAGTAGTGACGAGAGGTCGACTCGATACTCACTAAGGTCCAACAGTCGTAAGGTAAGCAGGATGCAAAGAAAACTGTAGGCAAGTAAAACAAATAATTAAGTACATAAATATCGGGCATCAAATAACAATCTCAAATCAAACAAGTTTGATATCCGCCATGGCGTACGGCCCAATCCCACCCTGGTAGTCTCAATCTCGCCGTGGCGTAGGACCCGATCCCACCCTGGTAGTCTTAATCTCGCCGTGGCGTACAACCCGATCCCACCCTGATAGTCTCAACCTCGCCGTGGCGTACGACCCGATCCTACCCTGGTAGTCTCAATCTCGCCGTGGCGTACGGCTCGATCCCAACCTGGTAGTCTCAATCTCGCCGTGGTGTACAGCCTGATCCCATAATATAATCAATCATCACTCTGCCGTGGCGTACGACCCGATCCCATAATATAATCTGCCGTGGCGTACGACCTGATCCCATAATATAATCAATCATCACTCTGCCGTGGCGTACGACCCGATCCCATAATATAATCTGCCGTGGCGTACGACCTGATCCCATAATATAATCAATCATCACTCTGTCGTGGCGTACGGCCCGATCCCATAATATAATCAATCATCACTCTGTCGTGTTTCTCTTATCACACTTAAATCAAGCCAAGTATCACAACGTTAAAAGACAACAATATCAATCACACAAGTATACAAGTCATGTCTATGCCACAATAGGGGAAAACAATGAGCATGTTGTGTCCTAGCTACCCGGACGAAGCAGTAATAGCCACTACGTACGGACTCTCGTCACTCGGTGTGTACGTAGACCCCACACAAGATCACATAGCAAACAAGGTTACCTAGAGGGACAATTTCCCTCTTACGAGGTTAGAAAGGAGACTCACCTCGATAAAAGCACTCCTCGGACCAAGGACCGGATCAAAAGATGCGCCCGAAATTCTGAAACTACCCTCGACGGCTCACAGCTAGCCAAACATAGCATAATTGAATCAATTTATGCTCCAAGAATAAGAATTAACAAGAAATCCCAAAATATAGTATTCTTGAAGGTTTTTGAAATTTCGACCCCGGGCCCACGCGTTCGGATTTTGAAAATTCTCGAAGGAATGAATTACCCGAAGCCCAAGGATCGTAATTACATAATTTATTTAGGAATTCATGGCTAAAAAGGGATAATTCCCTAATTATCAAAGCCCTAGACTTTTCTACCAAATTTCATGAGTTTTGATATTTTAATAGATAAATAGTTAGATTTCCATAAAAAAAAATCCATGAATTTAGAGAAGGAATTACACTAACCTTAAGGAACTTGACCTTGGACAGCTTTTCCCTAGCTTTGAGGAGCTTTAATGGAGGCTGGGTATTGAAAATGAAGAAGAAAACCCGTAATTGGGCATTTAAATACTGCCCAGGAAAAGCTTAACTGTGATCGCGACACTAGGCCTGCGATCGCGAAGGGCAACCAGACTGACCTCTGCGATCGCATCAGAGGTCCTGCGACCGCGAAGACCATCTGGTCTGACCTCTGCGATCGCGGCAGAGGTCCTGCGATCGCGATGAACAATTTCACCCGGCCCAGCTGCGACTCAATGCGATCGCGTGAAAGGGATGCGATCGTGAAGCTTTGAGGCCCGGACCTATGCGATAGCAAGGGGAAGGCTGCGATCGCAGAGAACAATCAGCAGCCCAGCAAAACCCTTTTTCGCGATCGCGACCCACCTTCTACGATCGCAGAGAAGGAAACCAGATAGAGAAATTTCTGGTTGTTCCAACTTAGCTCCCGGGGGTCTAAAAGACCCCCGAGCCCCTCGGGACCCCATCCAAAAGCACCAGCAAGTCTGTATTCATGATACGGACTCGCTCGAACTTCCGGAACATGAAAAGCAACAACGGAACTCGAAATTCAATCCCAAAACCAAATTATTCAAACTTAAGAACTTAAGAATTCTAGAATTCGCTACATTACGCCGGACGGGTCTATACTACTCGGAATGACCCCAAATTTTGCAGACAAGTCATAAATGACTATTCGGAACTATTGCCGGTCCCGAAATTCCATTCGGACCCCGATAGCATGAAGTCCCGTTCCAGGCCAAATTCTAAACTTAAGGAAATCCTGATTTCCATTTCGGGCACCGAAATGCTCCTGGGTCATCAGAAACCTGAGCCGAAAATACGCCCAAGTCCGAAATCATCATACGAAGCTACTGGAGCTATCAGAACTCGATTCCGAGGTCGTTTGCTCAAAATGTTGACCAAAGTCAAACTTGGCCAAATAGGCCAGCCTTAAGGAACCAAGTGTTCCTAAACCATCCAAATCATTCCCAAATCCCGGATCACCCGCTCCTGCGAGTCATAAAGCACGAATAGCCGCTATGGAAGGTTTCATTTAAGGAAACGGGACCCTGATACGCAAAACAACCGGCTGGGTCGTTACAATATCCCAATGTATCATACCCATCTTGCAGCCTACGTTATAACCAAAATAAACTACACGACCCTTGACTATATGAGCTCAAATTAGTAGAGTATTACACTACGGGCAATCCTATGGTACGTCTTCGATGGCACTTGAATTTTATTTCTCTATCTTTAGTTCCTAAGTGTTCTTGAACATTATTGTGCACGTAACTACTCTCTATTGTTTGTGTGAGGGCACATGGTTTGCGAAGTAAAGGTAAAGTCTTTGGCCTCTGTGTTAGAGTAAGTATGTAGGGTTTTGAATTGCGTGTGGTGATTTTGAGTTGAGTCTTGAGGCAATGGTGTTACTGTAGGGTGCTTAGTCTACTTTCAAAATTCTTGGTGTGATGCGTTAGGGAAGTTGTCTGATAAAAAGGTCATCTCTATGTGAAGTGTAGTTTGATTATTCGAGGACAAGTGTCACGACCCGAAATCCCACCTTCAGGCCGTGATGGCACCTAACATTGAACCCGCTAGACAAGCCAACGTTGAAATAAATAACCTCCTTAACAGATAAAAATGAACTAGATAACTAAGGCAGCTGTGATTAACAATATGAAAGTTATCAATCTCAAACTAAATAACAAGCTTCGAAATAAACCCCATAGATATAACCCATAACTGGTGTCACAACTCACAATTTGTCTATGAGATTACTAAATACAATGGTCTGAAAAATGAATACATGTATATGTCTTTGAAAACTACAAAATAAGACAAAGCTGAAAGAGGAGGGTAGAAGGTGACGCCAAGGCCCCACGAACGTCTGGGGGACTACCTCGATGTCTGCCGAAAGGACTGAAGGATACTCCCTCCGTCAATGTCCACCGGGTCCGGCTGCGTAATCTGCACAACATAAAGAAGTGCAGGTGTAGCATCAGTACAACCGACCCCATGTACTGAGTAAGTGCCGAGCCTAACCTCGGCGAAGTAGTGACGAGGCTAGGACCGACAACAACAACAATATATATACCTGTGAAATTCTACATAATAATAGGAAAATATCGACGAAAAATAAACAAGTAAATACATATACGGGGAGAACATGCTAGGGATAAAAGGGACAACAAATACTAGCATAGTAGAACAGGGTAACCACTGAAATGTGAAAGTAAAAGCAGGAACCTAACATTTCAGAACAAATAATGAACAACAAAAGGCACGACATGTCCCCTCGTGCATAATCTCACAATCACTCCGCACGAAATGTACCCTCGTGCATAAATAGTAAAATCACTCGACATGGAATGTCCCCTCGTGTATAATTAATAACACTCGGCACGGAATTTCCCCTCGTGCGATAAATAGTAAACAATCGGCACGGAATGTCCCCTCGTGCAATAAATAATAAACAATCGGTACGGCATGTCCCCTCGTGCGATAAATAATAAACACTCGGCACGGCATGTCCCCTCGTGCAATAAATAATAAGCTATCGGTACGACATGTCCCCTCGTGCGATAATTAATATAAAAACAACATTATAATGTGAAAACTAACAATAAGAAATCTCAAGTGTATAGAAATACTCAATAAAATTCTATCGTCCCAGCAACGGACTCAGCTATAACCAAACTCGCTCAGAAGTGTAATTTCAACAGTAAGAGCCTCAACTGAACAAAAATCAATAATTTCCCACGTCATGAAACAACATCAATGTATCACTTCTAAATCACCAATTATTCATAAAATAGAGAATATCAAGAACACGATATAATTCATCACAATTGACTCACGGGCATGCTTGACCGCAACATATAGGTACTCGTCACCTCACCTATATGTTGGACATGAATTACACATAGCAAATAAGACTCTATACCTATTCCCCTCAAGCTAAGGTTAGGCCAAACACTTACCTTGGCTCCAAAAATGCAAGTCAAGCCTCAATCACAACCTTGACTCTCGAATCCAACTCCGAAACGATAATATCTAGACATAATTGACTTATTAACATCAATAATTACTCAATAAACCAATTCCATAGCCTAATTATGCATTTTCTATCATTCTTCCAAAAATACCAAAATCCGACCTCGGGCCCACTTGGTTCAAACTCGAGGTTCGGACCAAAACCCGATAACCCATTCCCCCACGAGCCGGAATATACGATTTGTTTTGGAATTCAACCCCAAAACGAGGTTGAATTCCCAAAAATTCCATAAACCCTAACTTTACCCAAAACCCCTAATTTCTACCTTGATTTCATGATTTAAGACCTAGATTCTAGTGTTTGATGAAGGAAAAATGGAAGCAATTAGTGTTAGAATCACTTACCCAAATGGTTATGGAGGAGAACTAGATTAGGAATCGCCTATGGGGTCTTGGAGAAGAAGAAGTTGGTGAAATATGAAAAATCCCGTGTAAGTATTCTGTTTTTGGGGTTTAAAAATAACTGGGCGAAAATGCCCTATGCGGTCGCGGAGAAGGGGTTGCGATCGCATAGGGGTCTGGGTCTTGGTCAATGCGATCGCGGGATGATGGTTGCGATCGCGGAAGTCTACTAGCTTAAGCTTTGCGATCGCGGAAGGGAATATGTGATCGCAGAGGGTAATTACCCGGCTCTCACCCAGATCACCGACACCCTATGCGATCGCGGAAAGGATATATGTGATCGCATAAGGTCACAGTACCCTCCCCCATTCACTCCTCTATGCGATCGCGACCTTACCTATATGATCGCATAGAGTAATTTCCCTGACACCAGATACATCACCCTTTACACCAGATTTTTCTAAATATTTTGCACCCTGACGCCTACCCGAAACTCACCCGAGCCCTCGGGGCTCAAAACCAGTTACACACACAACCTCATAAACATCCTACGGACTTTTTCAAATAACTAAACCACCAAAATAACATCAAAAACGGTGAATTAAACTCCAAAATCCATAGAATTTTCTCAAACTTCATAAACTATCAACTTTTCCATTTTTTATCCGAGACACGTCAAACCAAGTTTGTTTCTTTTCAAATTTTACAGGTAACTCATAATATATATATTGAACCTGTTCTGGGCTTTAGAACCATACTACGGGCCCGGTATCACGGATTTCACATAAAACTTCATTTTCAAAAGTCTTAATTATTTTCAGAAAACAATTTTCTTTAAAAATTCATTTCTCGGACTTGGGACCTCGGAATTCGATTCCGGGCATACGCCCAAGTCCCATATTTTCCTACGGACCCTCCGGGACCGTCAAATCATGGGTCCGGGTCCGTTTACCAAAAATGTTGACCAAAGTCAACTTCAAATAATGAATTACCATAAATTCAACTTTTTATCAAGTTTCCACTTAAAGTCTTCCCGGCTACACGCCCGAGCTACGCACGCACATCGAGGTGAGATTAACGGAGGCTTTCGAGGCCTCAGAACAGAGTTTTAGTCAAATTTACACAGGATGACCTTTTGGGTCATCACAATCTCCACCTTTAAAACAAATGTTTGTCCGCGAACGGACGTAGAAAGGTACGTGAATCGGGGAAAAGGTGGGGATATCGGCTCCGCATATCGGACTCGGACTCCCAAGTAGCCGCCTCAACAGGCTGACCTCTCCATTGAACACGAATCGAAGGATAACTCTTTGATCTCAAACGTCGCACCTGCCGGTCTAATATAGCTACCGACTCCTCCTCGTAAGACAAATCCTGGTCTAACTGGACACCGCTGAAGTCAAGTACATGAGATGGATCCGCAATATACCTCCGGATCATAGACACGTGAAATACCGGATGCATAGCTGACAAACTAGGTGGCAAGGCAAGTGTGTAGGCCACCTCTCCCACCTTAACCAAAATATCCAATGGACCCATGTACCTAGAGCTCAACTTTCCCTTCTTCTCGAACCTCATCACGCCCTTCATAGGCGATACTCGAAAAATACCCGGTCTCCTATCATAAATACCAAATCTGGAACTCTGCGATCCGCATAACTCTTCTTCCTGGACTGAGTTGTACGAAGTCTATCCTAAATAATCTTCACCTTGTCCAAGGCATCCTGGACAAACTCAGAACCCAACAATCTAGCCTCTCCTGACTCAAATCATCCGACTGGAGACCGACACCGTCGACCATACAACGCCTCATACAGAGCCATCTGAATGCTCGACTGATAGGTGTTGTTGTAGGAAAACTCGGTTAAAGGCAAGAACTGGTCCTATGAACCACCAAAATCAATAACGCAAGCCCGCAACATATCCTCCAAAATCTGATTAGTCCGCTCGGACTGACCGTCCGTATGAGGATGGAACGTTGTGCTCAAATCAATCTGCGTACCCAACTCTCGCTGAAACACTCTCAAGAAATAGGAGGTAAACTGAGTACCTCGGTCTGATATAATAGATATGGGCACATCATGCAATCTAACAATCTCTCTCATATAAATATTTGCCAACTTCTTTGTTGAATACGAAACTGATACCGGAATGAAATGTGCTGACTTGGTCAGCCTATCCACAACAACCCAAACCGCATCAAACATCCTCTGATTCTGTGGGAGTCTAACTACAAAGTCCATGGTGATACGCTCCCACTTCCACTCAGGAAGCTGAATCTGCTTCATCCAACCACCGGGTCTCTGGTGCTCGTACTTAACCTGCTGACAGTTCAAGCACCGAGCTACATAAGCTACAATATCCTTCTTCATCCTCCGCCACCAATAGTGCTGCCAAAAGTCCTGGTACATCTTCGCGGTGCTCGGATGAATTGAATACCGAGAACTATGGGCCTCCTGAAGAATCAACTCACGAATGCCATCAATATCAGGCACACAAATACGGCCTTGCATCCTCAGAACTCCCTCATCATCCACTGTGACCTGCTTGGCACCCCCGTGCCGAACCGTATCTCTAAGAGTACATAGATAACGATCATCATAGTGCCTGGCCCGAATACGATCATACAATGAAGAACGGGCCACGATATGGGCCAACACACTACCAGTCTCAGAAACCTCCAATCTCAAAAATCGGTTGGCTAAATCCTGAACATCCAACGCAAGAGGTCTCTCCTCGGCTGATAAATAAGCTAGACTGCCCATACTGACTGACTTCCGGCTCAAAGCATCGGCCACCACATTGGCCTTTCCCAGATGGTAATATCATAATCCTTCAGCAACTCTAACCATCTCCTCTGCCTCATGTTTAACTCTTTCTGTCCGAACAGATACTGCAAGCTCTTATGGTCCGTGAATACCTCACATGGCACCCCATACAGGTAGTGCCTCCAAATCTTAAACGCATGAACAATAGCTGCAAGCTCTAAATCATGAACTGGATAGTTCTTCTCATGAATCTTCAATTGACGAGAAGCATAGGATATAACTTTGCCCTCCTGTATCAACATTGTGCCAAGCCCAACCCGTGAAGCATCATAATACACGGTATATGGTCCTGAACCTGTGGGCAAAACTAACACTAGCGCCGTGGTCAAAGTTTCCTTGAGCTTCTAAAAGCTCGCCTCACACTCATCAGACCACCCGAACTGAGCACTCTTCTGAGTCAACCTGGTCATCGGGGCTGCGATAGATGAAAATCCCTCCACAAATCGGCGATAATAACCTGCTAAGCCTAAGAAACTCCGAATCTCTGTAGCGGAAGTGGGCCTAGGCAAATCTCTAACTACTGAAATCTTCTTGGGATCCACCTGAATACCCTCAGATGAAACCACGTGGCATAGAAATGCAACTGAACTCAACCAAAACTCACACTTGGAGAATTTGGCATACAACAAACTATCCCTCAGAGTCTGGAGGACGACTCTAAGGTGTCGCTCATGATCCTCTCGGCTGCGAGAGTATATTAATACATCATCAATGAAAACAATAACGAACGAGTCCAAATAAGGCATGAACACTCGGTTCATCAACTCCATGAATGCAGCGGGGGCATTAGTCACCCAAAAAGACATCACCAGAAACTCATAGTGCCCATAACGAGTGCGGAAGGCTGTCTTAGGGACATTAGAAGCCCTAATCCTCAGCTGATGGTAACCAGATTCCAAGTCTATCTTGGAGAACACTGTAGCACCCTTAAGCTGGTCAAATAGATCATCAATCCTCGGAAAAGGATACTTGTTCTTAATAGTAACCTTATTCAACTGCTGGTAGTCAATACACATCCTCATCGAGCCATCTTTCTTCTTGACAAACTACATAGGAGCACCCCAAGGAGAAATGCTAGGCCTAATGAATCCTTTATCCAACAAGTCCTGCAACTGCTCCTTTAACTCCTTCAACTATGGCGGGGCCATACGATACGGTGGAGTAGAAATAGGCTGAGTGCCCTGAGCTAGCTCAATAGAAAAATCAATATCCCTGTCGGGCGGCATACCTGGTAGGTCAGCAGGGAATACCTATGGGAACTCACAAACCACGGGCACAGACTCCATAAGAGGAACCTCAGCACTAGGATCACGAACATAGGCTAGATAAGCCAAACAACCCTTCTCGACCATGCGCCGAGCCTTCATGTATGAAGTAACTCTACCAGAAGAATGACTAGGAGTCCCCCTCCACTCCAAACGAGGCACACCTGGCAAGGCCAAGGTCACTGTCTTGGGATGACGGTCCAGAATAGCATGATAGGGGGATAACCAATACATCCCTAATATAACATCAAAGTCAACCATATCAAGAAGCAACAGATCAACCTGAGTCTCCAGACTACCAATAACTACTACGCAAGCACGGTAGACTCAATCTACCACTATAGAATAACCCATCGGTGTAGACACATGCACAACAGTACTCAAGGAATCACGGGGCATACTCAAATAAGGGGCAAAATATGAAGACACATCGGAGAATGTAGAACCCGGATCAAATAACACCGAAGCCTCTCGGCCGCAAACTGAAACCTTACCTATAATAGCTGCATCAGAAGCCTCAGCATTAGGCCTGGAAAGAAAAGCATAACACCGGGGCTGAGCCCCTCCAACCTGAACAGCACTGGGTCGACCTACTACGGCCTGACCTCTACCTCTCGTGGCATGCCCTCCACCTCTATGAGTCTGACCTCCATCTCTGTCACCACGACCACCACCCCTTGATGGCTGAGGGGGTGGGGGTGCACCTAATGCGGGAACCATGGAACGGGAACCCTAATACTGAGTCCCACCAAAACCTTAGGGGAAAAACCTTCGGATGCTGAGAATACTGACCCTGGAACTGTCCCTGACGACCAGAATGACCACTCCGAAAGCTCTGAATCTGTGGTGTACTGATGGGAGCTGATGGTGCACTGCGGGATACTTGGAGTTCCGACTGATAAGGCCTAGGGGGATGACCTCTACCAAATGAATCTCTGCCTCCAGATGTGGCACCACTGAAACGGCCGAAATGACGAGGTCTCTTGTCAGCCCCCTGACCACCACCCTGGGATAATACCATCTCAATGCGTCTGGCCACATCGGGTGCATCTTGAAAAGAGATATCAGTACCCGTCTCCCTTTCCATCTGAAGTCTGATAGGCTGAGCCAATCCCTCAATAAATCTCCGAACTCTCTCCCGATAGGTGGGGAGTATCATAATAGCATGCCTGGCTAGAGTAATGAACCTGGTCTCGTACTGAGTGACATACATAGATCCCTGTTGGAGGCGCTCAAACTGCCTCCGAAGATCCTCCCTCTGAGTAACTGGAAGGAACTTCCCCAAGTATAAATCGGAGATCTGAGCCCAAGTCAAAGGTGCAGACCTAGCTGGCCTGGTCAAGCAATAGTCTCTCCACCAAGTCTTGGCGGAACCCGAAAGACGAAAAGTAGCAAAATCAACTCCATTGGACTCCACAATGCCCATGTTCCGAAGAACCTCATAACAGTTGTCCAAATAATCTTGGGGATCCTCTGATGGTGCACTAGTAAATGTAGTAGTGAACAACTTGGTGAACCGATCTAGTCTCCATAGGGCATCTGCTGACATAGCGGTACCCTTAGCTGCCGGTGCCATAATACCTAGCTGAGCTACTCCAGCTGCCTGAGGTGCTGGAGCCTGAAACTGAGTGGAAAACTGCTCTGGGGTGTGTCTGGGTCCCCCCCCCCCCCCCCCAGCCTGAGAACCAGTTGGTGGAGTAGGAAGAGACCTGCCTGAGCCACACTCTCCATAAATCCCACAAAGCGGACTAGAGCGTCCTGAAGCACTGGGGTGGCAATGAACCCCTCTAGGACCTGAGATGGTCCGACTGGAACCGTCTGAGCAGGAACCTCACCGGCATAGTCTACCTGTGGGTCCTCAACTGGAGCTGTTGCTCTAGCTTTTCCTCGGCCTCGACCTCGGCCCGCGTAGGAGCTGCAATAGGAGGATTAGGCTGGTGATCGGTCGATGAGGAAGCACGCGTTCTCGCCATCTGCGAGAGAGTAAAATAGAGACTCAATTAGTATTTAGAATTCAATTGGCACGACAGAGAATGAAAGATGTGAAGTTATTCCTAACTTTGCAGCCTCTGGGGATAAGTACAGACGTTGCCGTACCGATCCCTCAGACTCTACCAAGTTTGTCTGTGAGTTGTTAGACCTAAGCAACCTAGGGCTCTGATACCAACTTGTCACGACCCGAAATCCCACCTTCAGACCGTGATGGCGCCTAATGCTGAACTCGCTAGACAAGCCAACATTTGAAATAAATAACCTCCTTAACAGATAAAAATGAACCAGATAACTAAGGCAACTGTGATTAACAATATGAAAGTTATCAATCTCAAACTAAATAACAAGCTTTGAAATAAACCGCATAGATATAACCAAGAACTGGTGTCACCAACTCACGAACTGTCTATGAGATTACTAAATACAATGGTTTGAAAAATGAATACATGTATATGTCTTTGAAAACTACACGATAATACATAACTGAAGGAGGAGGGTAGAAGGGGACGCCAAGGCCCCACGAACGTCTTCGGGACTACCTCGATGTCTCTCGAAAGGACTGAAGGATACTCCCTCCGTCAATGTCCACCAGGTTCGGCTGCGTAGTCTGCACAACATAAAGAAGTGCAGGTGTCATGACCCAAATCCTAACTCAGGTCGTGATGGCGCCCAACTGCGGGGTTAGGCAAGCCAACATGAATTACACTAAGTGTTTTCTGTCCCATTTAGTTACATAATTCAATATTTACCAATTTTAACAATCATAAGGCATAATGTCTGAAAATGATAACTCAGTGGTAAATGATATATCTATACAGGTACGGGGGCCAAAAGATAAGCGTATATATAAACAGTCCCAAACCCAGGATAACCACCACGTGTGTGTGCCAGGAACTAGTGTCACGGGCATACTAACTCAATATACAAAAGACCATATATATACAATCCCATTGTCTGAATAAAATAGACGGGAAAATAACATAGGAAAACTCCATGGTGATGACATAGATCGCCAAGAAGAGCAGCTCACTGTGAAGTCAAATGTACTCAAGTCAGTACCTAGCCCCGAGTTGATAATCAGATGTACCAGCCTCCGGACCTGTACCTTCAAGTATAGAAGAAGAAGTGCAGCATGAGTACATAAATAAATATGTACCCAGTGAGTATCCCGTCTAAACTCGAAGGAGTAGTGATGAGAAGTCGACTAGACATTCACTAAGGTCCAGTAATATAATATATGACAGGATATGACAGAAAACAGTAGGCAGATAAAATATAGTAAACAGCAAGTGCATATCACAAGAAATACTCTAGACAATAACTGGAAATGAACAACAGTGTACTTTATTCCCCTCTTACCAAATACCTGACATGTCTGACTATGAGGGACCCTGGACAACTTGTCATACATATACAAGGACAAGACAACCGGCCGGAGTCATAAGGGTGGTCATAAGGACTGAAGTCATAAGCTAAACCACGATCGCGAATCATACCTGCGACTCGCGTGATGACTCGATAATAATAAGTTGACCCACGATCGCGCATCATACCTGCAACTCGTGTGCTGACTCGATAACAAGTGCGTATATTTATAAGGACAAACATGTACCGACTCAACAATGAACTCAACAGGGCTATGCCAATACCACGAGTAATTAACTAGGATTTAATCATAATACCTCACTTTTCCTTATCATCTCAACAGTAATTACAACTCGTAACTCATAACACATATGAAGTACAGATAGGGCACATAGAGGCATGCTTGTGAATCCTAAGGCTACCCGACATAGCAATACAGTCACCACGTACGGACTCTCGTCACTTGGTACGAACATGGCCCCCACAACTTGTACACATAGCGATCAAGAACCTATGGGGACATTTCCCCCCTAACAAGGTTGGAAAGGAGACTCACCTCGTCGCGAAACTAACCCTCGGATCAAAGATGCGCCCGTAAACTCCGAGATCTACCCTCGAGGTCTCGCAACTAGTCAAGTATAGCACAATAAATCAATTCATGATCAAAGAAGAGGATTTATCCTATTTTATTCAAAATTCATCATTCTTGAAGAATTACCAAATTTCAACCCCGAGCCCGCATGCTCGAATTCCGAAAATTCTCGAAGGAATCGCTCACCCATAGCCTAAGGATAAAAATTATGTAGTTTCTACTTGAATTCATGGCTTTAAACGGACAATTCACAAATTCCTCAAAAACCCTAATTTTACTACCCAAATTCATGATTTTTGATAATTTAGTAGAGAATTCATCTAGGAATTGATGCTTGAAACTAGTGTTAAATAAGGAATTTATTTACGTCAAGTACTAGGTTGAATAGTCCTCTTGGAAGCTCTCAAATAACTCAATGAAGAAGATTGAAATGGGGGAATGGGACTTAAATCCCGTATATAAAATTAACTGCCAAGATTTCCCCTTCACCGCGATCGCGACCAGGGGCCCGCGATCGCGAAGGCCAAATGGCCTAGGGCCTGAGGCCCTTCTATGCGAACGCGAAAAGGGGCCGGCGATTGCGAAGGCCAACTGGCTAAACCTCTGCGAACGCGGAGGAGGTCCTGCAATCGCGAAGAGTAAATGAGCCTGGTCCAGACTTAACTCGATGCGGACGCGGAAAGATCCAGACCATAACGATCGCGAAGGCAGGGATGCGATCGCGAAGGTCAGGGACCCGACCTTCCGCGATCGTGGAGATATTCCTGCGAACGCGAAGAGCATTCAGCAGCCCAACCCATTTCCTTCTCCGCGAACGCGGCCCACCTTCCACGATCGCGAAGAAGGAAACCAGACAGCAAAAATCTGGTTTTCTAAACTTAGCTCTCGGGGGTCCAAAACCCACCCGAGCCCCTCGGAACCCCGTCCAAAGGCACCACCAAGTCTGTATTTATGATACGGACTCGCTCGAACTTCCGGAACATGAAAAACAACAACAAAATTCAGAATTTGACCCCAAAACCAAATAGAATCAACACTTTGAACCTAGAGTTCTAGAATTCATTTCCGTGCGCCGAACTAGCCTATACTACTCGGAATGACTTCAAATTTTGCAGAAAAGTCACAAAATGACATAACGGAACTATTCTCGGTCTCAGAATTCTATTCGGACCTCGATATCTTAAAATCACGTTCCAAACCAAATATCAAATTTAAGGAAATCCTTATTTCTAAATTAAGGGTCGAAATGCCCCCGCGTTATCAAAAACCCATTCCGAACATACGCTCAAGTCCGAAATCATCATACGAAGCTACTGACAATGTCGGAACTCGATTCTGAAGTCGTTTGTTCAAAATGTTGACCGAAGTCAAACTTTGCCAAATAGGCCAACCTTAAGGAACCAAGTGTTCCTATATTGCTCAAAACACTTCCAAATCCTGAACCACCAGTCCCCGCAAGTCACAAATCACAAGAAGCCGCTATGGGAAGACTTAGACAGGGAAACGGTGTCCGACAGCGTAAAGCGACCGGTCGGGTCGTTACATTCTCCCCCTCTTAAACAAACGTTCGTCCTCGAACGGGACTAGAATCATACCTGAAGTGCTGAATAGCTGTGGATATCTATCCCGCATGTCCTCCTCGGACTCCCAAGTCGCCTAATCGACCGGTTGGCCCCTCTAATAAACCTTCACGACAGAAACTCTCTTAGACCTCAACTAGCGGTCCTGCCTATCAATAATAGCAACTGGCTCCTCCTCGAAGCCCAACTTCTCATCTAACTGAATAGTGCTGAAATCAACCACGTGAGAGAAATTTGCATGATACCTCCGGAGCATGGATACATGAAAGATCGGATGAACTCCTGATAAGGCGGGAGGTAAGGGAAGCTCATAAGCAACTTCTCCGACTCGTCTCAATACCTCGAAAGGACCTATAAACCTGAGACTCAGCTTTCCCTTCTTCCCAAATCTCATAATGCCCTTCATCGGCGAAACCTTCAGCAAAACCTTATCTCCCTCCATAAATGCTACATCCCGCACCCTTTGATCCGCGTAACTCTTCTGTCTTGACTGAGCTGTGCGGAGCCTCTCCTAAATCAACTTCACCTTCTCCAGAGCATCTCTTATCAGATATGTGCCATATAACTTAGCCTCGCCAGGCTCAAACCACCCGATAGGAGAACGACACCGCTGACCATACAAAGACTCAAATGGAGCCATCTCGATGCTGGACTAATAACTATTATTGTACGCAAACTCTGCCAAAGGCAAGAACTGGTCCCACTGACCCCCAAAATCAAGCACACATGCCGTGAGCATATCCTCCAATATCTGAACCGTACGCTCCGACTGGCCCTCAGTCTGAGGGTGAAATGCTGAGCTGAGATCTATCTGAGTGCCCATCTCAATGTGTAATGCTCTCCAAAAGTTCGAGGTGAACTGAGGACCTCGATCTGATATAATGGACACCAGTACACCGTGCAACCGAACTATCTCCCGAATATAAATCTGGGCTAGCCTCTCTGAAGTGTAAGTGGTAGCAACAGGAATGAAATGCGCCGATTTGGTCAATCTATCCACAATGACCCAAACCGCATCAACCTTCCGCAAAGTCCGAGGCAACCCAACCACGAAGTCTATAGTGATGCGCTCCCATTTCCACTCAGGAATGGGCATTTGCTGAAGTAG
Organism: Nicotiana undulata; assembly: GCA_005239495.1. NCBI lineage: Eukaryota > Viridiplantae > Streptophyta > Magnoliopsida > Solanales > Solanaceae > Nicotiana > Nicotiana undulata. The sequence goes on from ML276036.1 coordinate 17,802, forward strand.
GACTCCCGACCTCTGATGCTCGTACTTAACCTGCTGGCAATTGAAGCACCTAGCCACACACTGCACAATGTCTTTCTTCATCCGCCTCCACCAGTAATGCTGTTTCAAATCATGATACATCTTCGTCGCTCCTAGATGAACAGAATACCGAGAACTATGCGCCTCTGCTAGAATCCTCTCCCTCAGGCCGTCAACATCAGGAACACACAAACGGCCCTGGAGTCTCAAAACACCATCCTCGCCCAAGGTAACCTCCTTGGCCCTACCCTGAACCACTGTCTCCCTAAGCTCTGCCAAACACGGATCATCGAACTGTCGAGCCTTAATCTCTCCCTACAATGAAGACTGAGCCACCACATGAGCTAGAACTCGACGAGGCTCCGAAAGGTCTAATCTCACAAGGCGATTAGCCAAGGACTGAATGTCCAAGGCTAGAGGTCTCTCTGCAGCTGCAATGTAGGCCAAGCTACCCATACTCTCTTCCCTCCTGCTCAAAGCATCTGCTACCACATTTGCCTTGCCCGGGTGATACACAATGGTGATATCATAGTCCTTTAACAACTCAAGCCACCTACGCTGCCTCAAGTTGAGATCCGTCTGCTTAAACAGGTGCTGCTTACTACGATGGTCGGTATAAACTTCACAAGACACACCATACAAGTAGTGCCTCCAAATCTTCAGAGCATGAACAATCGCCGCCAACTCCAGGTCGTGCACAGGATAATTCTTCTCATGAATCTTTAGCTGACACAAAGCATAAGCAATAACTCTCCCGTACTGCATCAACACACATCCCAACCCAACGCGTGAAACGTCGCAATACATAGTATACATCCCAGAACCGGAAGGCAACGTCAGAACTGGTGTTGAGGTCAATGTGGACTTGAGCTTCTGAAAGCTAGCCTCACACTCGTCGGACCATCGAAACGAGGCATTCTTCTGAGTCAATCTAGTCAATGGAGCTGCAATAGAAAAGAACCCCTCCACGAATCGGCGATAATAGCCTTCCAGGCCAAGAAAACTCCTGATCTCTATAGCTGAAGTAGGACGCGACCAACTCTGAACTGCCTCAATCTTCTACGGGTCAACCTTGATACCCTCTCCGGATACCACATACCCCAGAAATGCCACAGACTCTAACCAGAACTCACACTTGGAGAACTTAGCATACAACATTTATTCCCGCAAGGTCTGTAGCACAACTATGGAATGCTGCTCATGCTCACCCAGGCTCCGTGAGTAAATCAAGATGTCATCAATAAAGATAATGACGAAGGAATCAATATACAGCCTGAATACTCTATTCATCAGGTCCATGAATGCTGCTGGGGAATTAGTCAAGCAAAAGGACATCACTAGGAACTCATAATGGCCATATCTTGTGCGGAATGCAGTCTTCGGGACATCTGAAGCCTGATTCTTCAACTGGTGATAACCCGATCTTAGATCAATCTTAGATAACACACGAGCACCCTGCAACTGTTCAAACAAATCATCAATGCGCGGCAGAGGATACTTATTCTTGATGGTAACCTTATTCAACTGGCAGTAATCAATACACATCTGCATAGACCCATCCTTCTTCTTCACAAATAGAACTGGAGCACCCCATGGTGATACACTCGACCTGATGAACCCCTTAGCAGACAACTCCTCAAGCTGCTCCTTCAACTCCTTAGGAGCCATACGATACGGGGGAATGGAAATAGGCTGAGTATCTGGAGCTAAATCAATACAGAAATCAATATCTCGCTCTGGAGGCATGCCTGGAAGGTCTGATGGAAACACATCTGCAAACTCTCGAACAACTAGCATCGAATCAATAGTCGGAGACTCGGCAGTGGTGTCCCGCACATAAGCAAAGTAAGCCAAACGCCCCTTTTCGACCATATGCCGAGCCTCCATGAAAGAAATGACCTGGCTGGATGCATTAACTAAAGAACCTCTCCACTCTAGCCTAGGCGACTCAAGCATGGCTAAAGTAATTATCTTGGCATGGCAATATAGCATAGTATGATGAGGAGCTAGCCAATCCATGCCTAGTATAACCCCGAAATCATCCATGTCGAGCAATAACAGGTCTGCCCTAGTCTCAAGCCCACAGAAAGTAATCGCACAAGACCGATAGACCTGGTCTACCACCACGGAATCACCCACAGGAGTGGACACATACATAGGAGAACCCAAGGACTCACAGAAAACATCCAGGAAATTAGCAAATAGAGAAGAGACATAAGAATAAGTGGACCCTGGGTAAAATAATACTGAAGCCCCTCTACCACATACTGAGATAATACCTGTGATCACGGCGTCTGAGGCCACTACATCTGATCTGGCCGGAATGGCATAAAATCTGGCTGAGGGACCTGAAGACTGAACTCCCCCAGAGGGAACAAGAGCTAACTGACCTCCTCCTTACTGGCCTCCCCCTCTAGGATGACTCCTGCCAACCTGTCCTCCACCTCTAGGTGGTCGGACTACTGGTGCTGAACTCATAGGCTAGTAACCCTGATGCGTAAACTTGCCCCGGTACCTGGAGCAATCTCTCCTCACATGGCCTAAATCCCCACACTCAAAGCATCTCACATGTGGCATATCCTGCTATCCCGAAGAAGAAAAGTCCCGAATGGTCGGAGTGCGGTGTGAACCTTCCGGCATAACACTGAAATAAGAACCGGAGGATCTATGGCGACTGGAGTAACCACTGTGTGAACTCTAGATGGCTGGAGGATGGTAGGAGCGCTCTGGCATGGCGCTGAACTGAGGCCTCACTGGAATACCACGGGGAGGTAGTGGAGGTGCTGAATATGAAAGTCTGCTGGACTGACCGCCCCCAAACTGGCCTCTGCTCCTAGCTGGGGTATCCCTGAAATCACCAGAGAATCTGGCCCTCTTATCCTGCTGACCCTGCTCCCTGCTCCTCGACCGGTAACCCTCGATCCTGCATGCAATATCTATTACGAGCTGATATCGTGTACCCATCTCCACCTCTCTGGCCATGGTGGCTCTAATACCTGGATGTAACCTAGCCACGAATCTCCGTACCCTCTCAGCATCAGTAGGCAATATCATGAGTGCATGGCATGACAACTCTGAAAACCTGGCCTCATAATCCGTCACCGACATCTGCCCCTACTCAAGCTGCTCAAACTGATGCCGCAACTCTTCCCTCTCTGAGGGTGGAATATACCTGTCCAAGAACATCTGAGCAAACTGCTCCCAAGTAACCGGAGGAGAACCTGCTGGCCTGCTGAGTATGTAAGACTGCCACCACCGGCGAGCTCTTCCCTCCAGCTGAAATGAGTGAAGTCGACTCATGAGACTCCAAAATCCTCATGTTGTGCAGCCTGTCCCTGCACCAATCGATGAAGTCCTGGGCATCCTCACTCCGCTCACTCTCGAAGACTGGAGGGCGTAGTCGGGTCCATCTATCCAACATCTTCTGCTGGTCACCCTCTGCAATTGGCCTGGGCTCTGGGGCTGCTACTATAGGCTGAACCCCACCCACGGCAGTGTACCCGGGGTATGACGTGCTGCTGCTGCCTGTCCTGTGGCCTGAGCGGTAGGGGTCTGGACTTCCCCTCCCGCCTGAGAAGTAGCAGAATCTGCTGGAAATAGGCCAGCCTGGGACATGGTGTCCATGAACCTCATTATACGGCCCATGACCTCCTGGAAGCCCGGTGCCGTCATAAAATCTTCTGGAGTAGGAGCTACTGGAGGCACCTCGTCCTGCTCCTCGATGATAGGGTCCTCTGGTGGTGCGACTGGTATAACTCTGGGACGTCCTCGTCCCTTACCTCGATTAGGTGCCCTACCCCTTCCCATACCACGACGTCGAGCGGCGAGGGTAGCGGCCTCTCCCAGATCAGGAACGCCAGATGCACGCGTCCTCGCCATCTGTGAGAGAATAGAAGAAAAAGTTTGAGTACATCGCCAACTGCACGATAGAATATGAACAAGGAGAGGTTTCCTAACACCCTATAGCCTCCTGAAGATAAGTACAGACGTCTCCGTACCGATCCGCAAGACTCTACTGGGCCTGCCCGTGACTCGTGAAACTTGCATGAACCTAGGGATCTGATACCATGTCGTTACGACCCAAATCCTAACTCAAGTCGTGATGGCGCCCAACTGCGGGGTTTGGCAAGACAACATGAATTACACTAAGTGTTTTCTGTCCCATTTAGTTTCATAATTCAATATTTACCAATTTTAACAAGCATAAGGCATAATGTCTGAAAATGATAACTCAGTGGTAAATGATATATCTATACAAGTACGGGGGCCAAAAGATAAGCATATATATAAACAGTCCCAAACCCAGGATAACCACCACGTGTGTGCGCCAGGAACTAGTGTCACGGGTGTCACGGGCATAATAATTGAATATACAAAAGACAATAGATATACAATCCCACTGTCTGAATGAAATAGATGGGAAAATAACATAAGAAAACTCCATGGTGCTGCCAGAGATTGCCAGGAAGAGCAGCTCATATCGTGAAGTCAAATCTACTCAAGTCAGTACCTAGCCCCGACCTGATAATCAGATGTACCAGCCTCCAGACCTGTACCTTCAAGTACAGAAGAAGTGCAGCATGAGTACAAAATAAATATGTACCCAGTGAGTATCCTGTCTAAACTCGAAAGAGTAGTGACGAGAAGTCGACTAGACACTCACTAAGGTCCTGTAATATAATATATGACAGGATATGACAGAAAATAGTAGGCAGATAAAATAGTAAACAACAAGTGCATATCACAAGAAATACTCAAGACAATAACTGGAAATGAACAACAATGTACTTTATTCCCCACTTACCAAATACCTGACATGTCTGACTATGAGTGACCCTGGACAACTGGTCATACATATACAAGGACAAGACAACCGGCCGGAGTCATAACGGTGGTCATAAAGACTGAAGTCATAATCTAACCCACGATCACGAATCATACCTGCGACTCGCGTACTGACTCGATAATAATAAGCTGACCCACGATCGCGCATCATACATGTGACTCGTGTGCTGACTCGATAATAATAAGCTGACCCACGATCGCGCATCATGCCTGCGACTCGTGTGCTAACTCAATAATAATAAGCTGGCCCACGATCACGCATCATACCTGCGACTCGTGTGCTGACTCGATAACAAGTGCGTATATATATAAGGACAAACGTGTACCGACTCAAAAGTGAACTCAATATGACTATGTCAATACCACGGGTAATCAACTAGGATTTAATCATAATACCTCACTTTTCCTTATCATCTCAACAGTAATTACAACTCGTAACTCATAACACATACGAAGGTACAGATAGGGCACATAGAGGCATGCTTGTGAATCCTAAGGCTACCCGACATAGCAATACAGTCACCACGTACGGACTCTCGTAACTTGATACATACGTGGCCCCCACAACATGTACACACAACGATCAAGAACCTATGGGGACATTTTCCCCCTTACAAGGTTGGAAAGGAGACTCACCTTGTGGCGAAACTAACCTTTGGATCAAAGATGCGCCCGAAAACTCTGAGATCTACCCTCGAGGTCTCGCAACTAGTCAAGTATAGAACAATACATAAATTCATGATAAAAGAAGAGGATTTATCTTATTTTATTCAAAATTCATCGTTCTTGAAGAATTACTAAATTTCAACCCCGATCCCGCATGCTCGAATTTCGAAAATTCTCGAAGGAATCGCTCACCCATAGCCTAAGGATCAAAATTATGTAGTTTCTACTTGAAATCATTGTTTTAAACGGACAATTCACAAATTCCTCAAAACCCCTAATTTTACTACCCAAATTCATTTTTTTTGATAATTTAGTAGAGAATTCATCTAGGAATTGATGCTTGAAACTAGTGTTAAATAAGGAATTTACCAACCTCAAGTACTAGGTTGAATGGTCCTCTTGGAAGCTCTCAAATAACTCAAGGAAGAAGATGGAAATGGGGAATGGGACTTAAATCCCGTATAAAAAATTAACTGCCTAGATTTCCCCTTCTTCGCGATCGCGATAAGGGGCCCGCGATCGCGAAGGCCAAATGGCCCAGTGCCTGAGGCCCTTCTATGCGAACGCGAAAAGGGGCCCGCAATCGCGAAGGCTAACTGGCCAGACCACAGCGAACGCGGAGGAGGTCCTGTGATCGCAAAGAGTAAACGGGCCTGGTCCAGACTTAACTATATGCGAACGCGGAAAAGGGGCTACGATCGCGAAGGCCAGGGATCCAGACCATCGCGATCGCGAAGGCAGGGATGCGATCGCGAAGGTCAGGGACCCAACCTTGCATGATCGCGGAGATATTCCTGCGAACGCGAAGAGCATTCAGCAGCCCAACCCATTTCCTTCTCCGCGAATGCGGCTCACCTTCCGCGATCGCGAAGAAGGAAACTTGACAACAAAAATCTGGTTTTCTAAACATAGCTCCCGGGGGTCCAAAACTCACCCGATCCCCTCGGGACCCCGTCCAAAGGCACCAGCAAGTCTATATTCATGATACGTACTCGCTTGAACTTCCGTAACGCGAAAAACAACAACGAAACTCAGAATTTGACCCCAAAACCAAATAGAATCAACACTTTGAACCTAGAGTTCTAGAATTCATTTCCATGCGCCGAACCGGCCTATACTACTCGGAATAACTTCAAATTTTGCATACAAGTCATAAATGACATAATGGAACTATTCCCGGTCTCGAATTTTCATTCAGACCTCGATATCATAAAATCACGTTCCAAACCAAATTTCAAATTTAAGGAAATCCTTATTTCTATTTCGAGCGCCGAAATGCCCCCGCGTTATCAAAAACCCATTCCGAACATATGCTCAAGTTTGAAATCATCATACGAAGCTAGTGACACTGTCGGAACTTGATTCCGAGGCCGTTTGCTCAAAATGTTGACCGAAGTCAAACTTGGCCAAATAGGCCAACCTTAAGGAACCAAGTGTTCCTGTATTGCTCAAAACAATTCCAAATCCTGAACCACCAGTCCCCACAAGTCAAAAATCACAAGAAGCCGCTATGGGAAGACTTAGACAGGGGAACGATGTCTGACAACGTAAAATGACCGGTCGGGTCGTTACAGTAGGTGTAGCATCAGTACAACCGACCCCATATACTGAGTAAGTGTCGAGCCTAACCTCGGCGAAGTAGTGACAAGGCTAGGACCGACAACATTATATATACCTATGGAATTCTACATAATAACAGGAAAACATCGACGGAAATAAACAAATAATACATATACGGGGAGAACATGCTGGGGATAAAAGGGACAACAAATACTAGCATAGTAGAATAGGGTAACAACTGCAATGTGAAAGTAAAAGCAGGAATTTAACGTCTCAGAACAGATAATGAACAACAAAAGTCACGGCATGTCCCCTCGTGCATAATCTCACAATCACTCGGCAAAGAATGTCCCCTCGTGCATAATCTCACAATCACTCGGCACAGAATGTCCCCTCGTGCATAAATAGTAAAATCACTCGACGCGGAATGTCCCCTCGTGTATAAATAATAACAGTCGGCACGGAATGTCCCCTCGTGCGATAAATAATAAACAATCGGCATGGAATGTTCCCTCGTGCGATAAATAATAAACAATCGGCACGACATCTCCCCTCGTGTGATAAATAATAAACACTCGGCACGACATGTCCCCTCGTGCAATAAATAATAAGCAATCGGCACGGCATGTCCCATCGTTCAATAATTAATATAAAAACTACAATATAATGTTAAAATTAACAATAACAAATCTCAAGTGTACAGAAATACTCAATAAAAGTCTATCGTCCCGGCAAGGGACTCATCTATAACCAAACTCGCTCAGAAGTGTAATTTCAACAGTAAGAGCCTCAACTGAACAATTAATCAATAATTTCCCACGTCATGAAACAACATCAATGTATCACTTCTAAATAACCAATTATTCATAGTACAGAGAATATAAAGAACACGGTATAATTCATCACAATTGACTCACGGGCATGCTTGACCACAACATATAGGTACTCATCACCTCACCTATACGTTGGACATGAATTACACATAGCAAATAAGACTCTATACATATTCCCCTCAAGCTAAGGTTAGGCCAAACACTTACCTTGGCTCCAAAAATGCAAGTCAAGCCTCAATCACAACCTTGCCTCTCGAATCCAATTCCGAAACGATAATATCTAGACATAACTGACTTATTAACATCAATAATTACTCAATAAACCAATTCCATAGCCTAATTATGCATTTTCTATCATTCTTCCAAAAATACCAAAATTCGACCTCGGGCCCACTTGGTTCAAACTGGAGGTTCGGACCAAAACCCGATAACCCATTCCACCACGAGCCCGAATATACGATTTGTTTAGGAATTCGACCCCAAAACGAGGTTGAATTTCAAAAAATTCCATAAACCCTAACACTATCCAAAACCCCTATTTTCTACCTTGATTTTATGATTTCAAACCTAGATTCTAGTGTTTGATGAAGGAAAACTGGAAGAAATTAGTGTTAGAATCACTTACCCAAATGGTTATGGAGGAGAACTAGCTTAGGAATCGCCTATGGGGTCTTGGAGAAGAAGAAGTTGGTGAAATATGAAAAATCCCGTGTAAGTATTCTGTTTTTGGGGTTTAAAAATAACTGGGCAAAAATGCCCTATGCGGTCGTGGAGAAGGCGTTGCGATCGCATAGAGGTTTGGGTCTTGGTCAATGCGATTGCGGGATGATGGTTGCGATCGCGGAAGTCAACTGGCTTGAGCTCTGCGATCGCGGAAGGGAATATGCCATCGCAGAGGGTAATTACCCGGCTCCCACCCAGATCACCTACACCCTATGCGATCGCGGGAGGATATATGCGATCGCATAGGGTCACAGTACCCTCCCCCATTCACTCCTCTATGTGATCGCGACCTTACCTATGCGATCGCATAGAGTAATTTCCCTGACACCAGATACAACACCCTTTACACCAGATTTTTCTAACTATTCTCCACCTCGACGCCTACCCGAAACTCACCCGAGCCATCGAGGCTCAAAACCAATTACATACACAATCTCATAAACATCCTACAGACTTATTAAAATAATTAAACTACCAAAATAACATCAAAAACGGTGAATTAAACTCCAAAATCCATAGAATTTTCTCAAACTTCATAAACTATGAACTTTTCCATTTTTGATCCGAGACACGTCAAACCAAGTCCCTTTCTTACCAAATTTTACAAGTAACTCATAATATATATATTGAACCTGTTCCGGGCTCCAGAACCATACTACAGGCCCGCTATCACGAATTTGACATAAAACTTCATTTTCAAAAGTCTTAATTATTTTCAGAAAACAATTTTCTTTAAAAATTCATTTCTCGGACTTGGGACCTCGGAATTCGATTCCGGGCATACGCCCAAGTCCCATATTTTCCTACGGACCTTCTGGGATCGTCAAATCACGGGTCCGGGTCCATTTACCAAAAATGTTGACCAAAGTCAACTTCAATCAATTAATTACCATAAAATCAACTTTTTATCAAGTTTCCACATAAAGGTTTCCCGGCTACACGCTCGGGCTGCACACGCACATCGAGTTGAGATTAACGGAGGCTTTCGAGGCATCAGAACATAGTTTTAGTCAAATTTACATAGGATGACCTTTTGGGTCATCACAACGAGCAATAGTTTAAGTGTGAGGTGTTGATGGTAGCTTATAAACTCGTATTTTAGTCATAGTTTGCAATCTAATTACTATATTTTACTTGTGGTTGAGATTAAATAATGGTTGTTTGCGCTTATTACGTGTTGTACGCCTTGCAGGAAATGATTCCGAGCTATTAAGATAATTTGGAGCTAAATTGAACAAGTTGGATCTTTGAAGTCTGAATAAAAGCCCAAGAAATTAAGCCGGGATCATGTTAGGAGGTTGAGGACCAAGTCTGCATGTCAAAAAATGGGAAAAAAAAGATTACTCTGAGAAAAATGCACTACCACGCTGCAGGGCGCAAGGTGGTAGTGCAATTTTTTTTGTAAAGTGTAAAAATCAGCCCTCTGAATTTCTCCACTCGCACGGAGGCACATGAGGCACCGTGCCCTGCATCGCGCATGTGTATTTTTTCCAGAGTACTTTCCCGTTTTGGGTTGGAAAGGGTAGTTCTGTCCGGACCCATTCCTACATTGTATAAATACATCAAAAACACGATTTTAAGAGGACTTACCTACAGAAGACTAGAAGAGAATTGGAGACTCAAAGCACAAGGATTCATCATTCTTTCCTCAACTCAACACTTGAGTTTGGATTGAATTCATGTTTTCTTATTATTCAACTTGATTTTGTGATGTTTTTCTCCATGAATATGAAGTAGTTTCCCTTAGGGTTTGACGGATGTGGTGTTTTGATTGATATTTGTGGATTTTAATGCTAGTTCTTTGCTCGAATTCGTTTATGAAGCTTTGAATTATTTGCAACTTTATTCATCAGTTTATTTAGTTGAAAGATGAATATTGTGGTGATTATCTTTGCATTATTTTATTTGGTTAATTCAGTGATTCTCTTAAGTAATCGAAAGAGCTTGTTGGTTAAATCAAGTTAGGAGAATATTCGAGAGACGTTTTCCTGAAGACTAATCCATTAACGCATGCTTGCATATTTTCACAATGCTTATATTAGTTCACCTCGTAGAGTTAATATTTAATCGAGAGAGGAGTCTTGGCTACACATTTGAACTAATTATCGAGTGTGTTCGTGAGAATCATTAGAATATTAGAGTGAACTGACTAGAGTTGGATCCCAAAGAGCTATCTTGCACCTATCCTGTCACGACCATTATTTCTCCTATTGATTATTCCGGTGTTTCTCAACTCTTGTCTTTCTGTGATCAGTCATTACATGCTTTAGTTTTCATAATTAATTTTAGTTATAAGTCATTCGAACCAAAATGTTAATTATTTTGAATAACGGTAATCTAGAAATTACTTGAACATTGTTTAAATCCAATACCTGAGTAGACGATAATTAAACTATAGTATCTTTGACTAGCAAGCAATAATTTTGTATTGTGTTTTGCGCTCGTCATGTTTATTTATGGAAGAAGAAAAAAATAAAAATGAATCTTGAAGAGAGATAAAATAGGAAATGAAGTTAAAAGTTATTGAGGGTAAGGGATCCCTTAGATAATGTGAGTTACTAAGTTAAAACTGTGAATAATCTTTAAATAAGGAAAAACCACGTTAAAATCCCAACTTTTTTTATAGTTTTAATTTCTCTATATCAAGTTCCTAAATCGTTCGTTATCTCTAGCTCTCCGTCTCTTAAATAAAGAATATTAAACAAAGGTCCTAGAGATTCTACCGGTGCAACCGGTTGTTCCAGTTCAGCCTAAGGTTAGGGAAGCATCATCTGAGAAGGAGAAGCTTAGATTAGAGAGGTACAATAAGTAACACCCTCCTACCTTCAGCACTCCAGCTAGAAAGGATGCACATGATTTTCTAGAGAAGTGCCACTGAATTCTCCGCACCATGGGTATTTTGGAGATAAGCGAGGTTGCTTTTACTATATTCCAACTGTTAGGACCGGCGTATCAGTGGTGGAATGCTTATGAGGAGGGTAGCCTAGCCGATGCAACTTCGCTCATATGCACTTAGTTTTTAGAGATGTTCTTGGGAGAGTTTGTTCCCCAAAGCCTTCAGGATGCATGGCGTGCGTAGTTTGAGCAACTGCCAGGGTACTTTGACCGTTTTAGTGTATGCTGTCAGATTCAGTGACTTATCCATACATGCACCTGCCTTGGTTTCCAAAGTTAGATAGCGAGTCCGTCGATTTATTGATGAGCTTAACTATGGTATTAGATTCAGCTTGGCTCGAGAGTTGGAGACAGATACCTCATATCAGCAGGTGGTAGAGATCGCACAGAGATTGCAGGGTATGCGGGACCGCGAAAGAGAAGACAGGGAGGCCAAGATGCCTCGAGATTCTGGCGGATATCGTTGTGCCCTAGTTGCAGCCCGTTATGGTAGAGGCTATTGAGCCGTCTACTTCATTCAGTACTTAGTGCACCTCATGCATGGGGTGCTTTCAACGGTCAGTCTGGTCGACCAGGCCCGAGCAACATTCAGCAACCACGTCATCTAGAACTTGTTTCGAGTGTGGTGATACTCGTCATATGGTGAGGGACTTCCTTAGACTCAGGAGGGGTGCACCTCCATGACTACTCATGCTCCACGTATTCCACAGGATCCCCAGACTTCTCAGGTCGTGGTTAATGCTCCAATTGATGCTCCACCTACACAACAAGCTAGGGGTGGAGGTCAAACGGGCAAGGTTCACCGTAGAGGGGGAGGCTGGGCTAGATGTTATGCTTTTTAGGTAGAACGTAGGCAGTTGCATTAGACGCAGTTATCATAGGTATTGTTCTAGTTTGTCATAGAGATACATCAATCTTATTTGATCCATGCTCCAATTACTCATACGTATCATCTTACTTTGCTCCGTATTTGGGTATATCTCATGATTCTTGAGTTCTCTTATTTATGTGTCCATGCATGTGGGAGATTCTATTGTTGTTGACCGTGTGTATCAGTCACGTTTAGTTGTTATTGGTGGTTTTGAGACCAGAATTGATCTGTTGTTCAGTATGGTAGACTTTGATGTTATTTTGGGCATGGACTTGTTGTCGCCCTATCATTCTATTCTTGATAGTCACGCCAAGATAGTGACTTTGGCTATGCCAGGTTTACCGCGGTTGGAGTGGAGGGGTATTTTGGATTATGTTTCTAGCAGGGTTGTGTCCTTTCTTAAGGCACAACAGATGGTTGAGAAGGGATGTTTAACGATCCGACCGGTAATTTTGAGCATTTGAACTTTTCTTGGTAATTTGGGGGCATGAGTAGCTCTGTATAATGTATTAGTACTTGTGTGCAAAATTTGAGTTCATTCTGAGTTGATTTGATATGTTTTGGCGCGAGTTTTTGGAAGTCGAAACTTGATTAAGTTTGATTTGAGGTGTGTTTCGTTATTTCGATGTTGTTATGCGTGATTTGAGGCCTCGAGTAAGTCCGTATTATGTTATGGGACTTTTTGATATGTTCGTACGGGGTCTTGAAGGGCTCGGGTGAGTTTCGGATAGGTTTGGGTTGTGTTGCGCTCGTTTTTTTATGTTTCGATGTCGTTGTTTTTCAAGCATAAATGGTACTATATTAAGAAAATGAGCTCCAATTTCTATTCTTATTGAAATATTAGATCCGTATCGTAATTACGGAGCCATAGCAAAAAGAATCGTCGAATTTGGACATCGTATAAGGAGTTTGTGGTCATTTTACTAAGAATTGGGTTGCTAGATTTTTCAGATTAATTACGAAATTGCCATTGATTTCGTATTTAAAAATCTGCACTATTTTCAAATAGTGAAACCAACATATCTCCTTCAATAAAAGGTCCAATGGAGTGATTCAAGAGCCTAACTTGACTAGAATTTCACAAGGAATCCATTGTAGGCATCAAAAGTGAGTTTCGAGGTTAAAAGGAGGGCTTTGTTGATTTAACATATTTTGAGTTGGGGAGCTCAGGATTGGGAAATTTTCGAGGCAATATTCACCATGTGAATTGGGGTAAGTGTTCTCTACTTTGTTTTGGTTATATTTCGTGAGTCTATCTTCGATTTTAGCTTTGGTTGATGATTTTTTAACGAAGAAATTGAGAGTATTGGCCTAAAGTTTCATAATATGAAATTTTGAGTCTTGAACATCGATTCAGAGTCAGATTTGAGTGAAACTAGTATGGTTGGACTCGTGGTTGAATGGGTTGAGAGATTTTGTGAGTTTTGTCGGGTTTCGAGGTACGGTCCCGGGTTGGGCTTTTTGGCCGATTTAGGACTTTTGATTAAAGATTCGACCTTTTTCGATTGGGATTGGTTCCTTTAGCATTGTTTGATGTATTTGAGTTGTTTTTTGTTAATTTTTAGTCGTTTGGAGGTCAGAACGTACTAGATGGCATTCTCGGAGCATCACTTTGCTTGCTCGATACTGGAATTTGCTTGTTAGAGGTAAGTAACTCTTCTAAACTTAGTGCTGAGGGTATGAAACCCCACAATACGTGTTATGTGATTGGTGTTGAGGTGACGCACATGCTAGGTGACGGGCGTTTGGGTGTGCACCATGCATTCGGGACACTGTTGCTTCCATGGCACTGTATACTGGCCCTAGTTTGTTGATGATTGTGTTTTCACCATGCGATAGAGTAATTGAGCTGTCAATCATGCTAAATTTCATGTTTAGGCTTCATGCCAATGTTGTTAGGACCCACAATGGTCGTTTCTTGCTGTCATCTCATTGATTTCATTGATATTTCATACGTAGTCATATTCATGCATTCATATCATATCTCAGTCTTAGTTGTAATTTATTGATACATCATATCATTGTTGTCGGGCTAGTTTCATGATATTAAGAGCCCGAGAGACTGGAGAGATTGATGACTGAGTGAGGCCGAGGGCCTGATGGTGAGGATGTTTATGGGATCGGGTTGCATGCCGCAACATGTTTTACTTATTTATGCCACGATTGGCTTGTTATAGCGCTTGGGCTGAAGGAGAAGCTCTAGAGTCTATACACACCCCCAGTGAGCACAGGTACCTACTGAGTGCGAGTGCTGAGTGACGAGTGATTGGGAGGACTGAGTGACTGTGAGTACTGAGTGACTGGGAGGACTGAGTGAATTGATATTCGGAGAGCATGTATATGGTTTTATCACAGAGTTGCATCGAATTTGATATGCACAATTGCCATACAGGCATATAGATGCATTTTTCCTCATGTTGTACGATATCACATCATTCATGACTTCTCATTCATATTGAGTATAGGCATGGAGATATACTTTCTTTTTGCTATCTGAAAATGAAACATTTACCCGATGAAAAGTATTTGGGAAAAATTACAGTTTTCAAGGAAGATTACAATTTTAAACTTTCTCATATTTTTGGCAACTTTTTGATAAATGACTTGGGTTTTTCACTGTTATATTTGAAAAGAGGAACTATTTTGGGAAACTATGAAAAGGCTGAACATTTTATCTCAGAGTTACTTCTTTATTAAATTGCTTTACATTGTTACAAACTATTGTAGGTTATTGGTGTTGGACCCGACCTATGTTCCAGCTCGTCACTGCTTTCAACCTAAAGTTAGGATTGTTACTTATTCAGTACATGGGGTTGGTTGTACAGATACTACACTTCTGCACATTGCGTGCAGATGTTGGCTGTTGTTGTTGCTGTGTTCGATGGTTGCTGGATTTGAAGAGGTACCTGCGTCCCTGTGGTAGCTGCCTCTTTTGTTCGGGGTAGCCTTAGATTCTAAAACTCTATTTATGTAGTTTCAAATAGACAATGTATTATTTTATTTCCGCTTTTAAATTCTATTCTTAGACGCTCATGATTTGTACTACCAGTCCTTGGGAAAGGTTTAAGATTTAGATAATTCCTTTGTTTGATTATCTAATTACTATGATTGGAATTGGGCAGTTATTAGTTGTCTTACCTAGCGGGTTGGGTTAGGTGTCATCGCGATTGATGGATTTTGGGTCGTGATCGATTGGTATAAGAGCTCTAGGTTCATAGCTTCTACAAGTCATGACCAAGTGTCTAGTAGAGTCTTGCGGATCGGTATGCTGACATCCATACTTATTTTTGAGAGGCTACATGACATTTAGGATATACTTCCCATCTTTCTTTCCTTGTCGTGCGGCATTGATTCAGCTTGAAGCGTAACTCTTTGAATTCCTTCCACGCATTCGTATGCGCACATGAGCGCTCGATATCAGTTGTGCATCGTCTGCTTGTGATTCCATGGATGAGGTGCAAGATGTGATTTCAGTATGCTGATGATGGGCCAGTTTGGAGCACTTGAGGTCGGGTTTTGATTGTAGCTTGAGCATGGAGATTTCGATTGTGGGAGCACGTGCTTTTGGGACTCATATGTCTGTTGGTGTCCCTATTAGTTGAACTTGTGATTGGATGACTATGTGGTGAGTATTATGTGACTGCAAGATGTGTTTAGATTGTTCGAAGGTGAAGTGAAGAGTTTAATAGAGATGTAGCAAGGAATATTGGATGTTTGATTTTTGTCTTGATTTGGTGTATGGCCTCGAGTTATGGGTGTGTTGAAGGACCTTTAGTTGTGGAGTGAAGTAGATTTCCATGTCTTGTTGTGAGTTCGGAACCATGAAGATTAAAATTGCGAAGTAGTTGTGACTGTGGAATGGTATATAAAGATGTCAGTTGAGGCTAAGCAGGTGGGTTATCTCCTGTGGGGTGTCCTGAGGTTTGTGATCCCTATGTTGTTTTGTAGTGAGTTCTCTTTTACCAGTGAATTACATGTGTTGCAATTTGAGTTTGGGTCACTTATGAAAGTTGGCTTGACTGGTACAAGGATGAATGCGAGATTTGCAGATGATTTGAGATATTGGATGGTTTGTGTTATATGAGCTTATGAAGGATTTAGTTGAATGTTACTACGGTATTATGGCAGTAATAAAGTATGGGCATTGTGAGTTATTGTGTGTTTTGATCTATGGGTTCTAGCCAAGTGAGGGGTTATACTATCAACGAGTTGATTGCACGATTTTGTGTTGTATTGGTTTTGGTTTGAGGTATACTGGTGAACCAGTTATGACTGCAGGGGTTGAGATTGAGGATGCCTCGAGTAAGGGAATTTCTAGATACATGTTGTATTACACTCTATGGGTATATGGGAATCATAAAAATAATTGAGTAGTTATTCGTGAAGGATGTAGTGTACATGGAGTAGGAATTGCTCGGTTTCTTATGAGTGTGGGTTACTCACTTGGGTGTTGGTGTGCTAATGGGGAACAAGTCGTTCAGTCCGTTTTGTCGGTATAATTGATATTTGAGAAGAGTAGATGACTCTCGAGAATGGTTCTAATAAATTCAAGATTTTTATGTAGCGATTTGGAATTTTCAAGGATTGTATATGGCTAGAAATTGAGAGTTACATTGGATAGTGTCGAGACTTGTGGCATTTTTATATCATTGTGGAATATGCATTTTAGTATCAAGAAGGTGAAGGAAACAATTTTTGGATCACATAAGATCTCTTTAGAGTGGGTGTCTCGGTTGTGGTGCTTCGGGGTGCTTAAGAGGGAAGTCAACGGCTGATGGGCCTTAGGGCGTTGTGGTTTGTACTAGGGTCTCTTGTGTGGTGAATATTGGTTAAAGATTGTGGTGTTCTAGCAAGGAGAAGTATCAATTTGAAGGTAATTTGGAAAGGACTTGGAGAAATAGGACAACTTGGCAGTAGGTTAGATTAGCACAGTAATGGATATAATCAGTTCTTTGGGTACTTACGACGTGGCTAGTCTCTTCAGGTGCTTCGTGGCAATGCTCTTGGGTTATGGCGGCCTGCGTGGCTGGGTGGAGTTTGAGAGATTCGGTTCTGATAGCTTGGTGATGTGCGAATGGGCTTCGAAGAGCTTTTAATGGTTTCTACCACGGTTCGAGGAGTATATTTCCTGCCAGTGTGAAGAATATGTGCGTATTGGGATTCTCTCCGGGATAGGATCAAATGGAAGGTTTATGACTGATCGAATGTGTATTCTCCTTGTGACTCAGAGTTGATTATGAGAATCTTGTACTCTTCACAGGATGGCATGGTAGATGCGGTGCGTTGTGTGGGATTGAGATTTGCAAATGCAAGGTCACGGGTCAGTTTTGAAGGGAAGGACATAAATTCGTAGGCAACATTGATGGTTTCAGATGACTAGGTAAATGATATTACTATTTGGTATGGCTTGATGAGAGTATGCATTTCAGAAGGGGAAATGTGTTTTGAGGTATGGATACCCGCGGCATTCTCTTGGTTGATCGACTGTTCATATTCAAATTTTTCTATGCCACACAGAAGAATTTTAGAAGTATTCCTCGTGTGATGATCGTGTATGAGAGATGTGTTAGGAATTCTAGCAGTGGAGTTAGTTTCAGATACAGTGATTCGTGTGTTCTATAGATTTGGAGACTGGGAGGTCTCAGGAGCGGATTGTTCCATGGTTGTGGACGGTGAAGTCATGGTCGAAGCTAGCCAGATGATGGTATGTCTTATGATTTAGTCATTGTGGGATTTTGGGGGCTTATTTATGTATTTGTGGGTGTCCAGAGTTTATTTGGGGGTCCATTGGTAGTCCCAATTAGGATGTGTAATCTACACCGAGTTGGATTGGTTGGCTCCATAATGCTATTGTTGAGGGATGTGCTATTCGGTTGTTGCTAAGCTTATCCGTGTTCGGAAATTTTTTGTGAGTTACTCTTTTATACTATGAGGAGTTATGATTCATTAGTTTTGGGCACTCATGGCGCGGTTCTATTGTGGTCTTATAGTGGAATTCGAGCGAGATGAGTAATTGGGTATCGCGTTATTGAGGGCGTGTGGGTTATGTTTCTTCGGGTTTTGTGTGGCATTGTGTCATCTGATTCTCTGTGGTTATGGTAATTCACTTTGGGTACTTGATGTCGAAATTTCATGTGGTTATCAATGTTGAGTAGGTGGCTCGAGGTATATGATATGGATCAGCGTTTGTATGGGGTCGCTCTTTGCAGCGGAGTTATGTTGAGGTATGAACCTTTGTGTTAGAGTCAGGTGATGGTTCTACGGTGTGTGATGGGTTCTTATCATTGCGTGGTGGTGGTACCCGTTGAGCTTGCGGGACGGTTCTCTTATTGGAGTCATTTTCGTGATTGAGAACATTTGGTATGTTGCTTATTGGTGCATGGATTGCACGGTTTGTGGCTCTAGGTGGTATTGGTGTTGAGTGTCAGTAGAGTAGTTGGTATTCCATAAGATGAAGTTGTCGGATCTAGGATGTGTGCAATCGGATTTGATTGCGGTATATTTGGAAGGATAATATCGGAAGTCGGCTTAGGGATTGGCTATAGTTCTTGTTGAAGGAGAGGGAGCTCCACGACTTGTTGATTTGATGAATGGTTACAAGTTTCCACGTGTTCTTTCATCATCGACAATGTACGAAGGTTTTAGAATGAAGTTTTTTTAGGAATGAGGTTTATTATCGGGATTGGGTTATTTTGAGCAGTTACTGTAATCGAAGATTTTTCTATGGGTATTTGAGTTATATGGTATATATTGTGATTGTAGCTTGGGTTATGGTTGCGATTTGGTACAGATTGTTCAAACTTATTCAGCATGTAGGTTGCGAGACTCAGATCTTACAAGAAATTCCGGATGTTGGAAAATTGTATTCTAAGGCTGATGAGCTTGGTTGAGTTGAGAATTTTCAGTTATGTTGTGTTAACGGGCCTATATGGGACAGGGTGACGTGGGATCACCCCAGGGTATTGATGACTAGGTATTTTAGCCTAATATTTGATCTCTTTTGCTTAGGTTTTGGGTCAAAAATGCATTAAAGTATTCTCGAAAACTAACTTAAGGTGCTTACTTGCAGGTATTGGTCAAAATGAGGCAAAGAAGCCAAAATAAACTCAAAAAGGTGTTAAACTTGCACAAGCCCAAAGGATGGAACTGAGCGCGGACAGCGACAAATTTACGCGGCCGCGTAGGTACATCCACTGAGGCGGCCATAGACACGCTACCGTGAGTTTGAAGTTCAAAGAGGTTGATTTGGGCTCAAAATAGACCGCTGACCGCTATGGAATTACACGGCCGCAGAATATCTTATGCGGCCACGACTTGAATTGCACTGAGAGCGGAGATAGAGAATCAGAGACCTTGAAATCTTTGGTCAAGCAAAGAACGTGGTCCGTGTCTACATTACGCAATTGTGACGCCACCTGATGTTGAGGAGATGAAAAGTCTGTTGGGAGCGAGATAAGGAGTTCAGAGAGTGTGCAAGAAAAGCTAAATTGAGTAACGCGATCCGCGATGGAAGCAAACGCGGATCCGATTGTATTTACGCGGTCTACGAAACACACTCCAGTCCATATCCAAGTGAAGAAAAATGCAAATCGCGCTCATTATTGCACGGACGGGAATGACTTAACATGGACGCGTACAGTTTTACGCTGTCAGCGGGACCTCCGTAGGGGCATTTTTGTCCAGTAATTTTAGTTGTGTATAACACCATAGTGATTCTTCCCGCACTGTACACAAGTAGGTATATAAGATTTGCCTTGGCCATAACCTGGAGTACTAGCAGTAGAGAAATTTGGCTTATTCTGCTTATGATATGATGGCTTATGTGCACTTCCAGTCTTGGAATAGTCAAACTTTTCCTTCTTGGATGACCGCCATAATCTGAATTACCATTCCTAAACTTGTTTTCTCTCCAACTAACTTCTTCCTTGTCAATTCTTTCCCAAGTAAGAGCAGCTGAAACTAGCTTGGAAAAATCCTCAAGTTGCAAGATTGCCACAGATTTTCGAATGGAACCATTCAAACCTTCTTCAAATCTCCTGCATTTGTCTCTTTCATCATCAATAATACCTCCAGCATAGCGAGAAAGCCTGAGAAAGTTTTGTTGATACTCTGCAATAGACATACTCCCTTGTCTTAAATTCAGAAACTATTTTTTCTTAGCATCACTATAGACAAGGGGTGAGGGNAAATGCTTTCACAAAGTCATCCCAAGTAAGCACCAGAGGTTTTGCCTTTTCATATGGTACACTTACCCACCAATCATAGGAATCTTTTTGTAAAAGAGAGATATCATACTTAAATTTGGCAGCATTAGTACACTTTAGTTATTCAAAGACCCTCTCTATGCGCTCGAGCCATTGTTCAGCTACCGTGGGATCAGTAGTGCCTTCAAATTCAACTGCACCCATTTTCCTCATCTTCTCAAAATTTATTTCATTAGGTTCTGACATTGTCCCAGCCAAGTGACGAAAGAACTCAGCCATCTGCTGAAATGGAGGAGTCATAATAGGAGTACTATGACCCATTGCTCTTGGATTATTGCCTACTTAAGATTCACTAACACGAGGATGGTTTAGGTTAGGTAAAGATTCCTCATCTCTTCCCTGAAGGTGAGGTGGAGCATTATAGTGAGCTTGACTTTCATCAACAGACTCAATAGCTCTATTCGAAGGGGAGGCCATATTAAAGTTCCTATAAAAGTTAAGATCACACTGCATTAGGGACATGTACATGATGCATATGCACAAAGAATACAACAAATTACACTAAACAAGTATGGAAAAATTTATAATCTCCAAGCCATTTTCAAAAAAGGAAATAACAACAAATACTATGTACGATCAAAACAAAAATCATAGAATCACAAACCTAGGCTGTCCCTCAAATCGAGATTTTTTATTTTGAAAACTTTCGTCAAAATACAACATTTTCCTCAACTTAAAACAAAAATAAATGATAAAAATGAAGATAAAATCATGAAATATAATAAATACTAGGTGAAGAACACTTACCCAATCGATTTCCTTGAAAACCCCCAAAAGAAGCTCCCAAAACCGAAGTCTAAAACTCAATATATGAAGAAATTACCAAACCCTCGAATTAAACGATTCTGCCAGGATTTCCACATTTGGGGACAAGGACCGCACCTGCGGAACCGTATTTGCGAGAAAGAGTCCGCAACTTCGAACTCAGCTAACCAGGCTAGGGACCGCATCTGCGAATTTACAGCCGCACCAGCGGCATCACAGAAGCGTAAGGGGAAGTCGCAGAAGCGAGATTCCTCACAAGTGCGCTTGCTGGACCACAAAAGCGGCCTTCGCACCTGCGTTCCAGCCTCCGCAGAAGCGAGCAAGCTCCCAGGCATTCATGACCACAGAAGCGGCCAGGCTCACGCAAAAGCAGAGCCGCAACTGCGCTCCAAAGCATCGCAGGTGCGAAACACCAGAAACATACCTGCTCAAAACTAAGAAAAGCATCCAAAACTCGATCGGAACACGCTCGGGGCTCCCGGGACTCCGCCCAAGCATACCAACAAGTCCTATAACCTGACACGGACTCGCTCGGGACCTCGAATCAGATCAAACAATGACAAGACTATGAATCGCACCATGAATCGAACTCATGAACTTCCAAATCGTCCAACTTCTAAAACTCGTGCCGAAACCTATCAAACCAACCCGGAATGACGTCAAATTTTGCAAACAAGTCCCAAATAACATAATGGAGTTGTTCCAACCGTCGGAATCGCATTCCGACCCCAATATCACCAAAGTCAACTATATTGGTCAAACCTCTCACTTTTCAAACTTCAACTTTCGCCGAAATGCTTCAAATCACCCTACGGACCTCCAAAATCAAATATGGACGCACGCCTCAGTCCAAAATCATCCTACGAAGCTTCTCAAGGTCAAATACTGCCGAGCGGGACTTAAATTTTCAAAACGACCAGCCAGGTCGTTACAAAAATGGGTAATTGCATAACTCAAGAGAGATGGATTCAACTTCATGCACAACAGGAACATGACCTCTTACGCCAAACATAAACATGTAATAATCTTGTCCAAACCGATATCTCGACATGAACATGTAATGATATTCCCAAATTGATACCTCAATAGGAATACGTAATGACCTGTGCAAACTTATACCTCAACAGGAACGTGAATGTACACGTCTAATAACTCAACTTACCAAATAACAATCTCAAATAAGAAAGAGAACAAAATAAATATGCTTATAAGGTGCATATAAGAGACAAAATATATGAAATTTGTAATGTTAAACTAGCATGTGAGGTTTGATTATAATATTGTACTAGCACGAATAAAAGTAGTCACACACAAGTAAATCAAGTAAAGGATATAAAGCTTATCCTTCTACCAAGCATGGAATCACATGGCATCACATATACGCTCGTCACCTCTATATACGTTACCCCAAACACGTAACATACGTAAAACAAGAAAATTTGGGAATGCGTTCAAGTGTCAACTTACCTCGGCGTCATAGTAGTTATATTCTTAAATCCAACTTTTCTTCTCCAATTCCGTCAAATGAGCCCAAAAAATACTCCACGATATTAATCCTGGTCATACGACTTAGTTCCATAAGCAAAGAAAATGCCTATATCAAAGTCAATAAATGTCAACTTCGCACCCAATAACATTAACATTAGAATAGAAACAAACCCAAGCATGGTTATAAGTGAAATTAAAGACAACATGTATAGCTAGATTAGGTAGAAACCCAGCTCCCAATCAATATTAACTCCATATGGATATCGATCCCGACCTATCGGGTAAAACTGCATCGACCACTCCTCGCCATTATATAGTGGTGTAGGATTGGAACCGATAAGGTATGTACATATAAGGTTATACGGCGAATGGTTTTGAGGACAATTCTTGGCACGTTCGAGGACGAACATATGTTTAAGTGGGGGAGAATGTAATGACCCGACCGGTCGTTTTGAGCATTTGAACTTCGCTCGGTAGTTTGAGGCCACGAGTAGCTCTGTATAATGTATTAATACTTTTTTGAAAATTTTGAGTTTATTCTGAGTTGATTTGGTATGTTTCGGCGCGAGTTTTTGAAAGTCGAAACTTCATTAAGTTTCATTTGAGGTGCGTTTCATCATTTCGATATTGTTATGCGTGATTTGAGGTCTCGAGTAAGTCCGTATTATGTTATGGGACTTTTTGGTATGTTCTTACGGGGTCCTGAGGGGCTCGGGTGAGTTTCGGATAGGTCTGGGTTGTGTTGCGCTCATTTTTCTTATGTTTCAACGTCATTTTTTCAAGCATAAATGGTACACATTAAACAAATGAGCTCCAATTTCTGTTCTTATTAAATCATTAGATCCGTATTGTAATTACGGAGCCACAGAAAAAATAATCGTCGAATTTGGACATCATATGGGGAGTTTATGGTCATTTTACTAAGAATTGAGTTGTTAGATTTTTTAGATTAATTGGGGAATTGACATTGATTTCGTACTTAAAATTCTGCACTATTTCCAAATATTGAAACCAACATATCTCCAATATAAGGTCAAATGGAGGATTCAAATGCCTAACTTGACTATAATTTCACAAGGAATCCATTGGAGGTATCAAAAGTGAGTTTTGAGATCTTTTGGAACAAGAAACGAGGCAAAACAGTGTTATTGTTCATTTAACATATTTTGAGTTGGGAAGCTCGGAATTGGGCAATGTTCGAGGGGATATTCACCATATGAATTGGGTTAAGTGTTTTCTACTCGGGTTTTGTTATATTTCGTGAGTCTATCTTCGATTTTAGCTTTGGTTAATGAAGTTTTAAAGAAGAAATTGGTAGTTTAGGACTAAAGTTTCATAATATGAAATTTTGAGTTTTGAAAATCGATTCGGAGTCATATTTGAGTGAAACTAGTATGGTTAGAATCGTAATTGAATGGGTTGACAGATTTGTGAGTTTTGTCAGGTTCCGAGGTGCGGGCCCGGGTTGAGTTTTTTTGGTTGATTTTGGGCTTTTTATTAAAGATTTGACCTTTTTCGATTAGGGTTGGTTCCTTTAGTTTTGTTTGATGTATTTGAGTTATTTTTGGTTAGTTTCGAACCGTTCGGAGGTCGGAACGTACTAGATGGCATTCTTGGAGCATCGCTTGGCTTGCTCTGTACTGGAATTTTCTTGTTAGAGGTAAGTAACTCTTCTAAACTTAGTGACGAGGGTATAAAACCTCGTAATACGTCTTATGCAATTTGTATTGAGGTGACGCACATGCTAGGTGACGGGCGTGTGGGCGTTCACTATGTGAATCAGGACACTGTTTGCTTCTACGGCACTGTATAGTGGCCCTAGTTTGTTGATAATTGTGTTTTCACCATGATATAGAGTGATTGAGCTGTCATTCATGCTAAATATCATGGATAGGATTCATAGTGGTCGTTTCTTTCTGTACACACCCCCAGTGAGCGCAAGTACCTATTGAGTGCGAGTGCCGAGTGATGAGTGACTATGAGGACTGAGCGACTGGGAGGTTTGAGTTAATTGATACTCAGAGAGCATGCATATGGTTTTATCACTGAGTCACATCGCATTTGATATGCACACTTGACATACATGCATAGAGATTCATTTTTCCTCATGTTGTACGATATCATGTCGTTTATGACTTCTCATACATATTGAATATAAGCATGGCGATGCACTTTCCTCATGCTATCTGAAAATGAAACATTTACCTGATGAAAAGTTTTTGGGAAAAGTTACAGTTTTAAAGGAAGATTACAGTTTTCAACTTACTGATATTTTTGGAAACTTTTCGATAAAAGATTTGGGGTTTTCACTGTTATATTTGAAAAGTGGAACTATTTAGAAAAGGCTGAGCATTTTATCTCCGAGCTACTTCTTTATTAAATTGCTTTACATTGTTACAAACTACTGTTGGTTATTGGTGTTGGACCCGACCTATGTCTCAGCTCGTCACTACTTTCAACCTAAGGCTAGGTTTGTTACTTACTCATTACATGGGGCCGGTTGTACTGATACTACACTTCTGCACATCGCGTGCAGATATTGGCTGTTCTTGTTGTTGTGTTCGATAGTTGCTGGATTTGAAGAGGTACATGCATCCTTGTGGTAGCTGCCTCTTTTGTTCGGTGTAGCCTTATATTCTAAAACTCTGTTTATGTACTTTCAAATAGATGATGTATTATTTTATTCCAGTTTTGTAAATTCTATTTTCAGACGCTCATGATTCGTACTACCAATCCTTGGGAAAAGTTTAATATTAATATAATTCCTTTATTTGAGTGTCTAATTACTATTATTGGAATGGGGCAGTCATTAGTTGTCTTACCTAGCGGGTTGGGTTAGGTGCCATCACGACTGATGGATTTTGGGTCATGACATGATGTGATGCATATCTAGCCTTAGTGAGAGATGTAACTATTGATACTCCTACTGTTGAGTCAGTTCTGGTAGTGAGAGACTATTAGATGTATTTTTGGTAGATCTTTCGGGCATGCCTCCCGATAGAGATATCGATTTTGGTATTGACTTGTTGTGTGGCACTCAGCCCATTTCTATTCCAACATATCGTATGGGACCAATGGAGTTGAAGGAGTTAAATGAGCAGTTTCAAGAGTTGCTTGATAAGGGTTTCATCTGGCCTAGTATGTCACACTAGGGTGCTCTGGTCTTGTTTGTGAAAAAGAAAGATGGTTCTATGAGTATGTGTATTGACTATCAGTAGTTGAACAAGATTATAGTGAAGAACATGTAGCTATTGCCATGCATTAATGACTTATCTGATCAACTACAGGGTGCCAGCATGTTCTTCAAGATTGATTTGCGGTCAGGTTATCACCAGCTAACGATTCGGGATTCGAATATCTGAAGACTGCTTTTAGGACTCGGTATGGCCACTAGGAGTTCTTATGATGTCATTTGGGATGACCAACGCCCCAGCATCATTCATGCACCTGATCAATAGTGTATTCTAGCCCTATCTTGATTTATTCTTCATTGTGTTTATTGATAACATCTTGGTGTACTCCCGAAGTTGGGAGGACCGTGAGATACATTTGAGGATTGTGCTCCAGACTTTGAAGGAAAAGAAGTTGTATGAATAATTCTCAAAGTGTGAATTCTGGCTTAATTCGGTGGCATTTTTGGGTCATGTTGTGTCGAGAAAGGGATCAGGTAGATCCGAAAAATATTGAATCAGTTCAGAGTTTGACCAGACCGTCTTCAGCTACTAAGATCCGGAGTTTTCTTGGTTTGGCTGGGTATTACCGTCGTTTCGTAGAGGGTTTCTCATCTATTGCTGCACCTATGACCAGATTGACCCAGAAAGGTGCTCCATTCAGATGCAGTGTGAGGAGAGCTTTCAAAAGCTCAAAGTTGCTTTTACTACAGGCCTAGTGTTGATATTGCCTACGGGTTTGGGCTCTTACACGATGTAGTGTGATGCTTCATGTGTTGGAATTGGCGCGATGTTGATGCAAGACGATATGGTGATTTCCTACGTGTCTAGACAACTGAAGACCCATGAGAAGAATTATTCGGTCCACGACATGGAATTGACAGCTATTGTTCATGCCTTGAAGATTTGGCGGCACTATTTGTACGGTGACCCTTGTGAGGTCTATACCGACCACCAAAATCTACAACATATGTTCAAATAAAAATATCTTAACTTGCGGCATAGGAGATGGTTAGAGTTTCTTAAATACCATGATATCACAATTCTATATCATCCCGGGAAGGCCAATATGGTGGCAGATGCCTTGAGTCAAAAGGTGGAGAGCTTGGGTAGTTTAGCATATCTACTGGCAGCAGCGAGGCCATTAGCATTGGATGTTCAAGACTTGGCCAACCAGTTTTTTAGATTGGATGTTTCGAAACCTAGTCGAGTTCTAGCTTGTATGGTCGCTCGGTCGTCTTAGTATGATCGCATCAGAGAGCCTCAGTATGACGACCCCCATCGTTTTGTCCTTAAGGACATGGTGCAGAACGGCGATGCAAAGAATGTTTCTATTGGAGATGACGGTGTGTTATAGATTGTCCGACTTCATGGCGTGCCGGTATCTATTATCTATGATCGGGGCATGCAATATACATCGTGTTTGTGGAGAGTCGTACAACGTGAGTTAAACACACGAATTAAGTCGAGTACATCATTCCACCCCTAGACAGACGTATAATTTGAGCGCACCATTCAGATATTGGAGGATATGCTTCGTTCTTGTGTTATGGAGTTCGGGGGTTCTTGGGAACAATTCTTGCCTCTTGCAAAGTTTGCCTACAACAACAACTACTAATCGAGTATTGAGATGGCTCCTTATGAGGCCCTATATGGGAGACTGTAGTTCTCTAGTTGGTTGGTTTAGGCCGGGAGAGGCTAAGTTACTTGGCAGCAAATTGGTTCGAGATGCCATAAAGAAGGTCAAGTTGATACATGATTGGCTTCGTACAACCCAGTCTAGACATAAGAGTTATGCAGATCGGAAGGTTTGTGAAGTTGCATTCATGGCTAGAGAGCAAGTCTTGCTCCGGGTTTCACCCATGAAGGGTGTGATGAGGTTCGGGAAGAAGGGAAAGTTGAGTCGTAGGTATATAAGGCCTTTTGAGATCCTTGAGTGAGTGGGAGAGGTGGCCTATAAGCTTTCATTGCCACCTAGTCCATCTGCAGGTCATTCTATGTTCCATGCTTTTGTGCTCCGAAAGTCATATGTTAGATCTCATATCAGTCCAATCAGACAAGGATTGTCTTATGTTGAGGAGCCGATGGCCACCTTGGACAGGAAGGTCCAGAAGTTGAGGTTAAAGAGTATTGCTTCAGTGAAGATTTAGTCTAGGGGTCAACCAGCCGAGGAGGAAACTTGGGAGACTGAGCATGATATGCGTTGCCATTATCCTCATCTTTTCATTACTTCAGGTATGTCTCTATATTCGTTCGAGGACAAACGTTTGTTTTAATAGGGGGAGGCTATAATGACCCCACCATTCGTTTTGAGTATTTTAGGATTGTTCCCATATTTATTGCCTCCTCTATATTATATTCTAATTATGTTACTTTTCAGGGTAGTTGGTTTTGGTTTCAGGTGAGTTTCAGAGTGAAAGGTTGGAAGCTTAAGTTGAAAGAGTTGAGTGGAGTTTGACTATTATGAAGACGACTCCTGAAGGGAGTTTTGACAGTTGCGATAGCTTCGTATGATAATTTTGGACTTAGGATCCTATCTTGATATTGATTTTGAGGTCCGTAGATCTTTTAGGATTGAATTGGCAAAAGTTAGAAAGTTGAAAGTTTGGAAGGTTGAGAAGTTTGTCCGGGAGTTAACTTTATTGGTATCGGGGTCAGATTCCGATTTTGGAAGTTGGAATAGGTATGTGTTGTCATTTATGACTTGTGTGCAAATTTGAGGCAAATCAGAGTTGGTTTGGTATGAATCGGTATTAGTTTTGGAAGTTGGATGTTCATGGTTTCAATAGGTTTGAATTGTGATGCGATTCATAGAATTGATGTTGTTTGATGTGATTTTATCCCTTGAGTAGGTTAATTATGTGTTTTTGGAATTGTTGGTATATTCGGATGGGGTACCGGGGGCCCGGGTGTGAACCGGATTGAAATCAGATCATTTTGGGCTTGTTGATTCTTGAAGGTTGCTGAAGTCTTGTGTCATCGCACTTGCGGTGGGATTGGTCACATGTGTGGACATGCTGGCGCAGAGGGCCATCGTAGATGCAGACTTGAGTGGGCTAGGGGAGGATTGCAGGTTCGATCAATGCTCTACGGAAACTAGCCACATGCCACAAAAACATAAGCGCAATTGTGTCCACGGAAGCGAAATCTCAGGGGCTTTAGTGAGAGTCGCACCTGCGATGGAATTTCCGCAAGTGCGGAGCCATAGATGCGGTTGTAGACCTGCAGAAGCAAAATTGCTAGGCAAAAAAGGGGCAAATCGAGGGTTTTATTTCATTCTTCATCTTTTGAGTTAGAGAGTTCATTTTTGGGCGATTTTGAGAGAGATTTTCAAGGAGTTGATTGGGGTAAGTGATTCTAACTCAGATTTGGCTATTATACATGAATCCATCATTATTTTTACCATTTAATTAGTGTTTTGAGTTGGAAATATTTGGAAAATTGGTGAAAACTTCATAGACTATATTTTAAAGATTTGAAGGTCGATGAGGCCGGAATTGATTAATTTTAGTATGGTTGGACTCATTATTTAATGGGTGTTCGGATTTGGTAAGTCTTGTCGGGTTACGAGACGCGAGCCCAGAGTTGACATTTTGAGTTGAATTATTGTTTTTCATTAAAGATTTCATCTTTATTATTCGGAATAGTTTCCTATGGTTTGTATTTATGGTATAAAGTTATTTGGTTAGATTCGAGCCATTCAGAGTTATATATTAGCGAAAAAGGCTTACTAGTAGATTGAGTTAGCGTGTTTTGAGGTAAGTGTCTTGCCTATCTTTGTTTGGGGGAATTACCCCTTAGGATTGGTGTTGTTTTGTGTTAATTGTGGTATGTGAAAGTCGTGTACGCAACGTGACGAGTGGGTACACGGGCTAAATGTGGTAATTGACCGATTTAAGCTATGTAGATTCTTTTCATGCCTTTAGTTGAGTTCTCACAACATGTTATATTTATTATCGTTAATCTATCCCTACATGCTTCACTTGACATTGTTAACCCTTGTCTCATCTCTTACTTGTTATTTGCCCTTACATGCTTAGTTAAAGTTAATGTTTTCTCATTTCCTTGTTAAATACTTAACTGTTGAGTTATCTTACTTGAAGTTGTTTTTTCTTGGCATATCTTATTGTTGAGTTTTAGTGTTGAAATTGTAAACGTTTTGATCATACTGAGGCAAAGTTGTAAATTGTTGAAATACCATTCTTGTTGAGTTATTCACTTTCGGTTTCTATTGTTCAGGCTCTTGTATATATAGTGGTTGAGCCATGGGCTATTTATTGTGGAAATATTATTATTGTTGACTTCTTTGGCAAGTTGTGGTATTGGGCACTTGAGCTGCGATCTGCGATATGTTGTGATATTGATACGCATGTAGTGGTATAAGGATAGTGGTTGATACGCATGCGGTGAGATAAGGTGGGCTTGATACGCGTGTTGCTAGTAGGGGAACTACTTGAAGCCACGCGGTGTGATAAGCTGAGATAAAAGGAGGGTAGCTATTATGGGAAAAATAATTTTCAAAACTAAATGTAAGGCTCCCGCGATGATATAAAAAATATTGTGATTGTGATTGTGAAATGAGATATGAGGCGGTACCTCAGACATGATTGTTGTTGTTATCTTTCATTTACATCACTTGTGTTTTGTTTACATCGTTTCCTTGCTATTCTTATTATGTGTTTCCTATCGTGATGCCTTTATTGCCTTAACTTTTGGTGTAGCTTATATTGCTGTATTTATTCATCTTTTCATTCCTTGTTTTCATTATTATATAGTACTATACATGCTCAGCTTCTTTATTTATTCCAGTAGGTGTCTTGACCTGATCTCGTCACTATTATACCGAGGTTAGGTGATACGCTCAATTTACACCTTAAAATAGGGTAAGCGATCGTTGTCAAATATAGTAACCCAACAAGGTTGGGGTTGAATCCCACAAAGAACAATATGAGGGTGATTAGGAATGCTAGAGTGTTATCACTTATCGCGCAATGCCAAACAAATAAGATTTTGGGTTTTGATAATTGTTTATAGCTAAATGCGAAAATATAAACTAATCTAGAAAGCGAGTAAAATGATCAATGGCAACAAGAATGAATGCATCGGGGATTACACTCAAGTAACGATCCAATGTANTGTAATGACCCAGTCGGTCGTTTTGTGTGTTGGGACTCTGTTCCCGTGAATGAATCTTTCCATAGCGGCTACTCGTGCCTTATGATTTGTGTGGGCAGGTAGTTCGAGATTCAGAAGTGTTTTGGCCAGTTCAGGAACACTTGGTTCCTGAAGGCTAGCCTATTTGGCTAATTTTGGTTCCGAGCAGCATTTTGAGCAAACGACCTCGGAATCGAGTTCTGACAGCTCCAGCAGCTCCGGATGATGATTTCGGACTTGGGAGTGTGTTCGCCTCGGGTTTCTGATGACCCGGGAGTATTTCGGCACCTGAATTGGAATTCAGGATTTCATAAGATTTAGAATTCAGCCTGGAATTGGACCTCATGATATCATGGTCCGAATGGAATTCCGGAACTGGCAATAGTTCCGTATAGTCATTTATGACTTGTCCGCAAAATTTGGGGTCATTCCGAGCAGTATAGACCCGTTCGGCATATCAGTGAGCCATTTGAATTTTCTTGAAATCCTAAGTTTGAAACTAAGGGGTTTTGGAGGGTGATTTCTAGTTTGGATGATGTTTTTAGTGTTCTGGGAGATCGAGCAAGTCCGTCATGTGATTTGGGACTTGTTGGTATAATTTGTCGAGGGCTCGGGTGGGCCCAGGGGTCTCCTGGACCCCGATCGGGGTAAAAAACCAGCAGTTGCACAGTTGGTGGGAAATCTTCTAGTGTGACCGCACCTGTGGTCCATGAGCCGCAGGCGCGAGGCTCGCACAAGTAGCCTTTCCATCGCAGGAGCGGCCTTAGTCGCAGGGGCGACTCTTCCTCTCGCAGGCGCGGCTCCGCAGGGGCGGACCAGGTTCCGCAGGCGCAGCCAATTTCTCGCAGGTGCGAGTCCGCACCTGCGATCCAAAGTCCGCAAGAGCGAGAATTCCCCTAGTGCCCAGGCCTTTTTTCTGCAGGAGCGACCCTTTTTCCGCAGGTGCGAGTCCGCACTTGCGATCCAAAGGTCGCAGGCGCGGAAACTGCTGGGCAGTCCTATAAAAAGCCCATTTCGTGAATTTCTTCCCAAAACACAATTTTTCTCCATTGTTGCATACCCCAAGAGCTCCAGAACGTGATTTCAGTCCAATTACCTTAGGTAAGTAATTCTTTGGCCTCCGCATGTTAAATCCTTCAATTCTTTGGGAATTTCTACCTCCAAATTCATAGAAAATCATAAGAAATTGTTGGGGAGAATAGAGGGTTTTGAGGAAAATGGGAATTCTGATTTTAGGGCCATTGTAGGATGATTAATTGAGTTAATCTTGATCCTTAGGCGACGTATAGCGCATTTCTTCAAG
>ML276038.1:0-23731 GCA_005239495.1 Nicotiana undulata
ATTAGGTCAAATGTAACTGCTATTTTCTCCCAATATACTTGAAATTAGGGTATGATCTACCTACCCAATTGAAGATCTGTGACTCTAGATTCCAACGCATTAAACCGTTCGTCTATACAAAGTCGGAGTAGAGAAATATTTGTGTTTTAGCGAGACTGCGCCAAGTAGCTCTCTATGGGACCCACATAGGCGGTTTAGATATGTTGATATACATAAGACGCCTCAACCCCCGTTTTAACTCGTTTAGTTTCAGTATATTCAGACCCTATACACCTTAAAACACTCTCTCAAGGTTCTCTCATGATCCAAGACCCAAACAAAGGGCAAACAACACAAATCAAGTGTCGGGAATCCCGTCGCGCTAGTAAGTTTCTTGTTCTTCTTGTTGTTGCTGATTTTTGGGTGGTTCCAGCTCGTGTGGGATGTTGTTTTAAGTGGTTTATGTTCTGTAAAATACTCTTCTATGGTTTTAATATCAACCCTAGGTTATTTAAAGTCTTGCAAATGGATTACACCATATTTCAACATCAAAAGTTAGTTCTAGTGAAGAATAACACCTCTTTGAGGTTGTGTTGTCATCGAGGATAGTTGTGGGCTGTGTTTTTCTGAAATTTAAAGTTTTTGCTACTGGTTAAGATGAGTATAACAGCCTACTAATTGTGCTTAAGCTTGCTCGTATGTTGGTTAAGTTGTTAGGATAATAAACTACACGATAATACTAGGATGAGCTTATGTCACTTCTATGGTGCTGTTTTTCCATTGAGGGTTGTTGTAAGCTAAATATAACTTGGATTCCAACTTGAAGCTACTTTAGGAGGTGTTTTTATTGTGTTCTTGCAAGTTCATAAGGTTGTATTGATGTATTTTAAATTAAATGGTTGGACTAGACATGAACTAGTGAATAAAGTTGCCAATTGAAGAAAGTTGGAGTTGTGGATTGTTTCCTTTGATATAAATATACGGTATAAGGATGATATCACTGATGAATTGCTTCATTATCATATTAATTATGTTTTTAAGTTAATGTATTAAGTCTATAAGGTGTGATATGGGTTATACGGATTCCAATCGAGCTTGCCGCTCAAAATGATTGTTGAACTAATCGGAGAGCTTATTGTGAATTATATTGTGTTGTTTGGGCTGTTTGGTGACCTATGGTAGCATATGGGATGTAGTTAAAATAGGGGAGGTGCTTTTCGTTTTCTGGTATAATATTGGTTTTGAAATATGAGAGTTACAATGCTTATATGATAACGACGAAGTCGGGTTCTCATTGTAGACGTAAGAATATCATATTGAGCTTGGTAGATGATGGGAGAGAAGATTGAAAACGTATGTGAGGCTATCCCTTTCCTTCTTTTTCACGACTCCGATTGTACATAATGCGATGAACGAGCTTCCAAAGATACTCTACTCTTAGAAGCTAGCAGTACTTACATTGTTTCCCTTCTTATGGAACAATTGATGTTGAGGTTGCTTCTCTTATTCTTATTCTCAATGTTGTTGGTACTTCCTGATTCTTATAAGATTCTCGATGAAGAGTTAGCCCTAATGATGTGTACGGATAATAGCGACCTTACGTCACTCCGAAATGTTCAGAATATGATTCCAATGAGTCCTGCATGCATTATATATATGTATCTATTTTACTCTACCGAGCCGCGCTATAGTCGGCCGGGTATGGCACCTATTATGCAACCAATGATCAGTTGGGTTTACCGAGTCCTCTTTGAGGCCGGGTATGATATGATAATGATGNNAATTTGTGGACGCTGCATGTCGTGCTGCAGGTCCTGATAGAGAGGTAGACACAACTCCCCCACCATAATAGGCTTTCCAGTTCAGCGGTCATAGGCGAGATCCCTTCTCCGGACTTGCCGTGGTCTTGGTATGCATTTTTGTTATAGATATTATGGGTATGTCGGGGCCCTGTTCCGGCTATGTTGCATTACTTATGCTCCTTTAGAGGCTCATAGACAGGTGTCAACTCATGTATAGTTTGGTATGCCTTGTTGGATAATTTTTGTTGTATAGTCTTTCATGGCAGCGTTGTAGCTCGTACCTTTTATGTAGTTTCTTAGCAATCTTGTCATCCCATGTGATGTATGTTCATGATCCATATCTACCATTTATATTGATCTCGTTATCCCATAAAGATAATAAGAAGGTTAGATAAAATGTACGTTGGTGCTCGGCAAGTATGGCCCGGGTGCTATTCATGATCCTCCAGTTTAGGTCATGACAGGGGCATGGGTCAGTTCAGCAGAGGCTAGCCTAGCAAGCCTCCATATTCAGCTCCTCCACCACCTCCCCGGGGTGTTCCAGTGAGGCCTTATCTCAGCGCCATGCCGGAGAGTTCTTACCGCCCACCAGATAATTCAGGGTTGCTCCGGCGGGTATTCAGGTCATCAGGGTTCTCCCAGTCCCTACTTCAGTGCTATGGCAGAGGTTTCTCATCGTCCCCCAGCTATTCAGGGTTCTTCTTCTTTAGGGCAGCAGGCCATGCCTCCAGTAAGAAGCTATGAGTGTCGGGATTCAGGCCATATGAGAAGGACTTGTCCCAGACTTCGGGGCAAGGCTGTTCAGTAGAGTTATCAGCCTACATACTCAGCACCGGCGCCCCGTCCACCCAGAGGTGGAGGACAGGCTGGTAGAGGTCATCCCAGAGGTGGAGGCCAGTCAGAGGGAGCTCATCTAGCTCCTATTCAGTCCAGCGGAGGTCAATCTTAAAGTACTCCAGCCAGATTCTATGTTATTCCGGCCCGAGCAGATGCAGTGGCCTTAGACGCCATGATCACAGGTACTATTTAAGTATGTGGTAGGGAGGCATCAGTGCTATTTGATTCAGGATCTACTTATTCATATGTGTCTGCCTTATTTGCTTGTTTTATGGATGTTCCTTGCGAGTCCTTGGATTCTCCTATATATGTGTCACTCCTCTGGGCGATTCTGTGGTGGTAGACCGGGTCTATCGGTCTTGTGTGATCACATTTTGTGGGTTCGAGACTAGAGCGGACCTTCTATTGCTCGACATGGTTGATTTTGAGATTATCCTGGGCATGGATTGGCTATCTCCTCATCATTCCATCTTGGATTGCCATGCCAAGACGATTACTTTAGCCATGCCCGAGTTGCCTAGGCTGGAATGGAGAGGTTCCTCAGTTAGTGCAGCCAGTAGAGTTATTTCCTTCCTGAAGTCTCGACATATGGTCGAGAAGGGTTTTTTCGCGTATCTTGCTTATGTGGGGGACACCACCGCCGAGTTTTCGACGATTGATTCAGTGCCAATTGTTCGAGAGTTTGTGGATGTCTTTCCTTCAGACCTTCCGGGCATGCCTCCGGATCGAGATATCGATTTTTGTATTGAGGTAGCTCCAGGCACTCAGCCTATTTCTATTCCCCCGTAACGTATGTCTCCGAAGGAGTTGAAGGAGTTGAAGGAGCAGCTTGAGGGGTTGTTGGCTAAGGGGTTTATCAAACCGAGTGTGTTGCCGTGGAGTGCTCCAATTTTATTTGTAAAGAAGAAAGATGGGTCTATGCGGATGTGTATTGATTACCGCCAGTTGAACAAGGTAACTATTAAGAACAAGTATCCATTGTCGCGCATCGATGATTTGTTTGACCAGTTACAAGGTGCCAGGGTATTTTCTAAAATTGACTTGAGGTCAGGCTTTCATCAGTTGAAGATTCGGGCCTCAGATGTCCCGAAGACTGCTTTTCGTACGAGATATGACCATTATGAGTTCTTGGTGATGTCCTTTGGCTTGACTAATGCCCCGGCAGCATTTATGGACTTGATGAACAGGGTGTTCAGGCCGTATATTGATTCCTTTGTCATCGTCTTCATTGATGACATTTTGATTTACTCACGTAGCCTGGGAGAGCACGAGCAGCATTTGAGAGTTGTGCTCCAGACCTTGCGAGAACAGAAGCTATATGCTAAGTTCTCCAAGTGTGAGTTTTGGTTGGATTCCGTGGCATTCTTGGGACATGTGGTATCTGGAGAGGGTATCAAGGTTGATCCTAAGAAGATCGAGGCAGTTCAGAGTTGGCCACGTCCTATTTCAGCGATAGAGATCAGGAGTTTCATGGGTCTAGCAGGCTACTACCGGCGATTTGTGGAGGGCTTTTCATCCATGGCAGCCCCATTGACTAGGTTGACTCAGAAGAATTCTCCATTCCGGTGGTCTGACAAATGTGAGACGAGCTTTCAGAAGCTCAAGACGGCATTGACTTCAGCACCAGTTCTAGTATTGCCTTCCAGTTCGGGGATGTATATGGTGTATTGCGATGCTTCACGCGTTGGCTTGGGGTGCGTATTGATGCAGGAAGGGAGAGTTATTGCTTATGATTCGCGCCAGCTGAAGGGCCATGAGAAGAATCACCCTGTACACGATTTGGAGTTGTCGGCGATTGTTCATGCTCTTAAGATTTGGAGACATTACTTATATGGGGTGTCTTGTGAGGTTTATACAGACCACCGCAGCTTGCAGCACTTGTTCAAGCAGGGGGATCTTAATTTGAGGCAGCGCAGGTGGATTGAGTTACTAAAAGATTATGACATCACCTTTAATTCATCCGGGCAAGGCAAATGTGGTAGCAGATGCTTTGAGTAGGAAGGCGGAGAGTATGGGTATCTTGGCTTATATTGCAGCTGAGGAAAGACCTCTAGCTTTGGAAATTCAGTCCTTGGCTAATCGCTTGGTGAGATTAGATCTTTCAGAGCCTCGCCGAGTTCTAGCTTATATGGGTGCCCAGTCTTCATTATTGGGAGAGATTAAGGCTCGACAGTATGATGATCCGTGTTTGGCAGAGCTACGGAAGACAGTGGTTCAGGGTGGTGCCAAGGAGGTTACGATTAGCGAGGATGGTGTTTTGTGACTTCAAGATCGTTTGTGTGTTCCCAATGTTGATGACCCGAGGAAGAGGATTCTTGAGGAGGCACATAGTTCGCGGTAATCTTTTCATCCTTTTTCTACGAAGATGTATCATGATTTGAAGCAGCATTTCTGGTGGAGACGGATGAAGAGGGACATTGTGGAGTATGTGGCTAGGTGTCTTAATTGCCAGCAGGTTAAATATGAGCACCAGAGGCCAGGGGGCATACTTCAGCAGATGACCATTCCTGAGTGGAAGTGGGAGCGCATTACTATGGACTTTGTGGTTGGGTTGCCTCGGACATTGCGGAAGGTTGACGCGGTTTGGGTTATTGTGGATAGATTGACCAAATCGGCGCATTTCATTCATGTAACTACTACTTATACTTTTGAGAGGCTAGCCTAGATCTACATTCGAGAGATAGTCTGGTTTCACGGTGTACCGGTGTCCATTATATCAGATCGAGGTCCTCAGTTCACCTCACACTTCTGGAGAGCATTGCACAGAGAGATGGGTACTCAGATTGATCTCAAAACATCATTTCATCCACAGAATGATGGTCAATCGGAGCGTACAGTTCAGATATTAGAGGACATTCTCAAAGCATATGTGCTTGACTTTGGAGGCCAGTGGGACCAGTTCTTGCCTTTGGCCGAGTTTGCTTACAATAATAGTTATCAGTCCAGCATTGAGATGGATCCATTTGAGGCTTTATATGGTTGGCGATGTCGTTCTCCTATCGGGTGGTTTGATCCTGGTGAGGCTAAGTTATATGGTACGGACCTAGTGAGAGATTCCTTAGAGAGGGTGAAGTTGATTCAGGAGAGGCTCCGCACAGCGCAATCCAGACAGAAGAGTTACGCGAATCAGAGGGCACATGATGTGTCATTTCTGGAGGGAGATAAGGTTTTGCTGAAGGTTTCGCTGATGAAGGGTATTATGAGATTCGGGAAGAAGGGCAAGAAGAGCTCGAGGTTCATAGGTCCTTTCGAGGTATTGAGGCGAGTTGGAGAGGTTGCTTGTGAGCTTGCCTTACCTCCCAGCTTATCGGGAGTCCATCCGGTATTCCACGTATGCATGCTACGGAGATACCACGCCGACTTCTCTCACGTTGTTGATCTCAGTACTATTCGTTGTTGGGCTACGAGGAGGAGCCAGTTGCTATTATTGATAGACAGGACCGCCAGTTGAGATCTAAGAGAATTTCTGCTGTGAAGGTCCAGTGGCGGGGCCAACCGGTCGAGGAGGCGACTTGGGAGTTCGAGGAGGACATGTGGAGCAGATATCCACACTTATTCAGCACTTCAGGTATGATTCTAGACCCGTTCGAGGATGAACATTTGTTTAAGAGGTGGAGAATGTAATGACCCGACCGGTCGTTTTGCGTATTCGTACCCCGTTCCCCTAAATAAGACTTTTTGTAGCGGCTTATCGTGATTTGTGACTTGTGAAGATGGGTGGTTCGGGATTTGGAAGTGCTTAGAATGGTATAGGAACACTTGGTTCCTTAAGGTTGGCTTTTAAGGCCAAGTTTGACTTCGGTCAACATTTTGAATAAACGACCTCAGAATCGAGTTTTGACGATTCCAGTAACTTCGTATGATGATTTCGGACTTGTACGTATGTCCGGAATGAGTTTTGGATGACCCGGGAGCGTTTGGACGCCAAATAGCGAAATAGAGTTTCCTTAAGTTTGAAATTTGGTTTGGAACGTGATTTTATGTTATCGAGGTCCGAATGGAATTTTGAGACCGGGAATAGTTCTGTTATGTCATTCATGACTTGCCTGCAAAACTTGGTCTCATTCCGAGTAGTATAGGTCAGTTCGGCGCATTGAAACCGAATTCAAGAACTTAGAAATTCTTGAGTTTGATTCTAGGGGTTTTGAGGGGTGATTTTGAGTTTTAGTGTTGTTTCGGGTGTTCCGAAGGCTCGAGCGAGTCCGTAATATGATTTTGGACTTGTTGGTATAATTGCACGGGGGCTCAGGTGGGCCCAGGTGCCTCCCGGACACCCCCACGAGGCTAAAAACCAGCTAAAATAGTTGTTGGTGCACCTAATCTGGTGTGACCGCAAGTGCGGGACTGCTCCTACAATCCCAAGCACCGCAAGTGCGGAACATTTTTCGCAGGAGCGGGTCCGCTGGTGCGGAAACCCCTCCGCAGATGCGATCCCCAGCCTCCTTTCCAATTTCCCAGGTGCGAGCCCAAGCTCGCAGGTGCGGTCCTCGAGCCGCAGGTGCGAGATCACTGAAGGCAGTGATCTCATTTAAGACGGGATTTGGCCATTTTTCACCATTTCTTCTC
The DNA here is from genome assembly GCA_005239495.1 of Nicotiana undulata. Taxonomy (NCBI): domain Eukaryota; kingdom Viridiplantae; phylum Streptophyta; class Magnoliopsida; order Solanales; family Solanaceae; genus Nicotiana; species Nicotiana undulata. Next base: position 7,185 of record ML276038.1, read on the forward strand.
CTCCATTGGCGATTTTGAGAGCTTTTAAGGGGGTATTCGGCCTAGCTACTAAGAGGTTAGTAATACCCACTTAAATGTTGGATTATTACACCAAAACTTAGGTAGATTAACATCTAATTAGTGGAAATCAAAGGGGTTAGAGTGAAAACCTAGGGTTGATGAACTTTAGGGAATTTCACTAGTTTTCTACCGTGAAATCATACCAAAATTATATATTAATGATCCTTAGGCTATGGGTGAGTGTTATCTTCGAAAATTTCTGGAATCCGAGCATGTAGGCTCGGGGGTGTATTTCGGGATTTCTTCAAGAATAGTGAATTTACTAAATAAGTAGGAAAATTTCCATACTTTGAGCATGCATTGACACATTTATATATCATTTGACTAGTTTCGAGTCCTCGGGTGTAAAGTTTGGAGTTTCAGGCGCGTTCTTGACCGGGAAGTAGATTCTACGCGAGGCGAGTCTCCTTTCCAACCTTGTAAGAGGGAATTGTCCTATAGGTAAATGTAAATGATTGAATTGTCCTTATTTGCGGGGGCTACGTACGTGCAAAGTGACGAGAGTCCGTGCGTAGCTACTACTCTGTTGTGTCGGGTAGAATTTAGGATTTCACAAGCATGCCTTTATGTTCCTTACCTGTATCTTTACTTGTGCTCCTGGTTGCTTACTATCCTTGAAATTGACATGAGAATATTAGGAAGCTATGTGTAAGTTTAAGTGATTAAATCTCTGAATTCAAGAATAATCCATGATAATTTCCTGACAAATTCTATGTATGTCTACGAGCACCCGTGTCGTATGTATGATTCGCGAGCGGGGTAGCCCTATATTTATGTCAACCGCATTGCATGATCGATTCGCGAGCGGGGTAATGGATGCATCTATGGTTCGTGCCGCTCGACCCTCGGCAATGCACATTTTATTTTGCGTCGCTTCGGCCGTACGCTTCGGCATATTATGTGCTATGTATTTGACTGAGAGTCTTGTTATTATTAAATAAATTACCCCACGTGTAAGGGGAACTTGAGACTTCTATGGTAATTACTGTTTGACTCATGAGAATAAATTGCAGTTTTATATAATTGATACTTCATGCCTTAGTGATTTTTATGACTACTTTTCCTGTCTAGCCTTACCTATTCATGTTCTTGGTTATTGACCCTAGTAAGTATCACGTGTACCTCTCGTCACTAATTCTTCGAGTTTAGATGGGATACTCACTGGGTACATATTTGTTTATATGTACTCATGCTACACTTATGTACTTAATTGTACACGTTTTGAGGCTGTTGCACTTGGTCACCATTCCAGTGTTCGTCGCTGAGAGTACTACCGAGATTAGACTACACGGTGAGCTGCTCTTCCTGGCGTTCCCCAGCAGCACTGTGGAGTTTCCATTATTGTTGGATATTCTGTCTACCCTTCCAGACAGTTGTACATCTATTTTGTGTATTTTTGTATATTCCACTAGTCGCATGTGGACTTGTGACACTAGGTCTTGTCACACGTAGTTGATTCACTAGTATTATGCTACTCTATTTTATGCTGGCAAACGATTTTTGAGTTACTTTAAATCACTTTGCCTCACTTCCGCACTTTCATTTAAGGACTGCTTAAATTAAAACTGGACAAGTATTTGAACATCTCATTAATTTAAGTAATTTCGTTAGCAAACTAGTGTTGGCTTGCCTAACTCCGGTGTTGGGCGCCATCACGACCTGAATAGGAATTTAGGTCGTGACAAAAAAATAACAAGAACAACAAGTGAACACCATTGCACAATATAGAGTGATGCCCGTAGTAGAGTAATTATAACAAAAGCACATCAGTTTAAATCAATACACAATATGACAATCGCCTTTACTCCCAAGATCGGATTCATTCACAACAGCTTCTCCTTCCCTTGCTTCTCCGTTCTTCTCGAATATCATATATTTTGACTATACTGTAAAAGCCTTAAGTAGTGCTCCTATAGCTCTTACCATCAAATAGACTCTCTTCGCTGTACTGAATAGTCTTTCTATCTTCCCTTTCCCTGGGGTTTTAGAAGGAGTTGCTATTGTTGTTTCTTTCCAGCCCGTTCCATTTACCGGGAGCCCAGTTGCTGTCCTAAGGGGGGCATCATCAATTCTTGATGCTTGAAAGCAGTTGTTCCAGACAGTTTTCTTTGAAAGCTGGGTTAGAGGGCGAAAGCCTGGTTTCCAAGTTAGTCTTCAAGCCAGAAAGTCTGCATTTCCTCTTAGTGTGAGAAAGCCAGGTCGAGATCTAGTTCTATTTATCAATCAAAGAGTTAGAAAGCTAGCTTTAAGCAGGCCAGTCTAAGTTTGACTTTGTCGCTGGGATTCCGGGGACCGCAACAACTAAAGTACCAATTTCATCAAACATAGGAATAAGAAATATAGAAATTTGAAGGAATTTGGAAGAGGTGAAAGACATGGGTCACTAGGCAAGAGGAAAATTAAGTGGCTAAGACTTTGATGAGCTTTTCCATTTGTTCATACACAGTCCTCTGATTAATTATCATCGCTCTCTCAGTTTCTCCTCATGTTTCCTCAATCTCTCATTCTCAACCTTCAACTAAGCATTCTATTCTGCTAATGGAGGACTGGGACTTGGTTCTCTACCTATCTGAGCGAGCTGAACCATCAATCAGAACACCAAGAATCTCCCCAAACTTCTCCTCATCAAGAAAAAACTCAGTCTCATTCACATATAGCATCAGAGTATCACATACAACATAGAAGTTTTTTCCTTCTTCTTCATAAACTCTGGGACTTGGAGGAATAAAGGAGATTCTAATTTTGAGACTAAAAAATGTCAAGAAGTTTCTCAAACTTTTAGCAATATCAGAGTCATATACTCTGTCCAACAACACTTTTTGAGACTTCAGAGTCTCCTTCCTCTCCAACTCTGATAACTCAACCTTTTGCTTATGTAGGAAACCAGTCTACTCAATCACACTACCCTTTCTTTTCCTGAGCGGTTAGGTCTCCCTCTTCTGCTTCTCAATTTGTTCGCCTTTATCATATATTGCGTCTTTCTCACCCGACTTTCTTTTTTGTTATTTTGCTCTTCTTTTAATTCTTTTTGACAAGTGGATTTTTTTCACTTCATTCTCCTCATCCTCCACATTCACCACATAACCAAGTTACTTCACTTCATCATCAATCAGCCTACTTTTCACCAATCCTTTTTACTGGATTGGAGGATCATTTAAACAGAAAGCTCAAAAAAGGCCATCATCGGAATCAACATCCTGAGACGGACTAAAGGGACCAGGTCCCTCATTAAGTTCCCCTTTTCCAACACATTCACCAATTCCCCATGAGTTCCTTCACCAGTTCCTCCATCCTTCAAGGCTTCTACAAGCCCAGCAATAATTTTAGCCTCACTCTCTAAACCATTAGACCTACCTCATTCCCTTTCTGTTAAGCTTCATCAAAATCTACCGAAGACTTCTTAGGGTTTTAATTGAGATGATGTTGGGATTTTGGAAGGTAATAGAGTTGGGTTCACTTTTGGCACATTTGGAGAGGATGATTCGGGTTGAGACATGGTTGATTTTGGTTTATAAGAAAAGAATCATTTTTTGAATGGGAGTGAGAAGAAAATGGTTTTTTGGGGAAACAAGTCACTTCGGAAGAGGTGTAACATTTTGTACTTCAAAAGATAGAACAACGACGGGAATATCTTAATTAAATGGAACTCAAGCAGTTTAAAAAACATTTGAGCATTGAAGAGACTACTAACCTTAGTCATAAGGACCAGGTTCCTTGACGATTTTTAATATATTAGCAAAAACTTCTAGAAGTACAATGTTACTCTTACTTGTTTTGTCCTGAAACTACCATGTGTGTATACCTGTGGAAATATAAAATTGAGTTAGATTCCACTAAAAAACTACTTTTTATCATTGTACCTTTACTTCTTCACATAGCCAATCATCGGGGGACCAGGTCCTCGTTGAGCTTGATCAACCCCAACTCTAGACGATTTCCTTCAAAATGTTCCCTACTCAGCGCCTTGGGGAAGATATCTGCAACTGGGTACTCAGTCTTGGAGAACTTCATACAAATTAGACCTTTTTCAAAAATATCCCTCAAGAAGTGATGTCTCACATCAATGTGTTTGGTCCTTTTGTGCTGCATTGGGTTTTTTTCCTAGTTGAGAGCGCTTGTGTTGTAACACAATAAGGGCACAAAATCCGCAAATACATAAAATCATCAAGTTGCTACTTGATCCAAAGCAGTTGTGCACAACAAGAGACATTAGCCACATACTCATCTTCAGTAGTAGAAAGAGCCACAAAGTTTTGTTTCGTTATACCCCTTGAGGTCAAACATCACTGTAACGACCCGGTCGGTCGTTTTGAGATTTTGAGCCCCAAACCCCTAATAACTGTTTTCCCCCACGTTTGTTTCTACTTTTGGGACTTGTTGAAGTGATTAGTTATGGAATTCGAAGAGTTTCGGACACATAGTCCCTAATTATGAGTTTAAGCTTTCAAAATCGGGCCATAGTCAGAATTGTGTGAAGACGGATCTAGAATGGAATTATGTCTACTTTGTTGGCGCTGTTGAGTGATTTTGGGGTCAGGAGCGCATCCGAAATGTATTTTTGAGGTATGTTGTAGATGTATGCTTGAATTGGCGAAAGTTAGAATTTCGGCAATTTCGACCGATAGGTGAAATTTTGATATCGGGCTTAGAATGGAATCCCGGAAGTGTATGTTCATAGTCTCATTTGTGACCTGTGTGTAAAATTTTAGGTCATTCGGATTAGTTTTAACGTATTTCGGCATAGTTTGTGGATTTTGGAAAATGCTATGTTCTTAGGCTTGAATTCATGTGTAATTCTTGTTTGTGGTGTTATGTGATGTGTTCTGAAGTCTCGACTAAGTTTGAATGAGGTTATAGGACTGGTTAGTAGGTTTGGTTAAGGTCCCGGAGGTCTCAAGTGTGTTTCAGATGCTCAACGCGCTAAATTTGGACTTGAAAGATAGAAGGTGTTTGTTGGTGCTGGTTTCCTTATAAGCGATCGCGTGAAGGGAGTCGCGATCGCGTAGGCCAAACTGGGATAGGGGAGTTTTGTTCTTCGTGTTCGCCCGAAGGTGTATGCAAACGCGTAGGTGTGTCAAAGATTGAATTGCGAACGCGTGGGCTAGGTCGCGTTCACGTAGAAGAGATGAGGCAACAATGGATTAGATTGTTTCTCTACGCGGTCGCGTGAGGTCAACCGTGATCGCGTAGGTTTTAGGGGGTAAGGCATCACGTTCGCATAGGTGTTCACGTATTCGCGTAGTGTAAAATCTGAGGTGCGTGTTTTGTTCTTCGCGATCGCGATTGGGCTTCTACAATCGCAATTAAGGCATATCTGGGCAAAATTAAAAAACTTATAAATGAGGGTTTGAGTCATTTTTCATAATTTGAACTTGGAAGCTGGGGATTAGGCGATTCTTGGAGGGATTTTCAGTTGGGCGTTTGGGATAACTGATTCTTACTCGATTTTGATTAATTTCCACTAATCTATGCTTAATTTCATCATTTAATTTCGAATTTGTGGTAAAATTTTAGGAAAATTTGAGAAAAGTTCCTAGGCCGAGTTTTTGGGTTTTGATCGAGATTTTAGTATCGGATTTGAGTAAATTTAGTATGGTTAGACTCGTGAGTGAATGGGTATTCGGAATTTGTAATTTTTACCCGATTCCGATACGTGGGCCCGGGGGACCTTTTGGGGCGATTTTCCTAATTTCGCGTTTTAGCTTCGAATTGATTAGTTAATTTAGTTACTTAAAGTTATATTTACATTATGCAATTGAATTGAATAGATTTGGGCCATTTGGAGTCGGGTACTCATGGCAAGAACGTGGTCTCGAGTTGATTTGAGCACTCGAGGTAAGTGGCTAGCCTAACTCTGTGTGGGTGCCGTGTACGTGAGGTGACGAGTACGTATACGGGCCATTCTTGCAAAAAATCCCATTTTTCCTTCGAAAATTATAAATTGTTTTTCTCCTATTACATTGCTTAAATGTGTCAAATTGTTTATCTTATATTATGACATCATGCTTACATGTTTAATATTAAATTGCCTATTTGACACTCTGTGCGCCATGCTTAGTTAGCTTACAGGTTTCCTACCTGTGATTAGATGGACTGTTTAAATTGATGCCTATATGTTATTCATTTAGCATTGCATATTTAAATTAGGACTACGGACGTATTCCGGGAGATCCCCATGCACTGCATATTTATTTTGGGGCTGCGGATATATTCCGGGAGATCCTTCTGTGATGCATATTTAAATTGGGACTACGGACATATTCTGGGAGATCCCCCAGCACTGCATATTTATTATGGGACTACGGACGTATTCCGGGAGATCCCCCTGTACTGCATAATCACTTGGAACTACAGGACAGTATCACGGGAGATTCCACCTTGTGTTACATTGTTCTGAGTTGAGGGCTCCCTTTTACTGTTATGTTTTAGAATACTTTCTTTAACTGTTTACTTTAGAAATTACTTATCTTTTGTACTGTTTTAAATTGATTTGTATAAAGATCCTGTAGAGCCTTAACCTGACCTCATCACTACTTGACTGGGGTTAGGCTTGGCATTTATTGGGTACCAAATGTGGTGTACTCATGCCCTTTCCAGCACATGTTTTTCGTGTGCAGATCCAGGTACGAGTTATCAGTCGCACGGCTAGCTGCAGTTGTTGTTTCAGGAGACCGCAAGGTATTTCTGCCACGTCCGCAGAATCCTCCAAGTCCCCTTCTAGTCTATCTTATAGAGATGTTCCCTATGTTCTTTTCTAGTTTTGTCTAGAGCTACATTAGTGTAGAAGCTTGTGACTATTTTGTGACAAATCCGGGTCTTTAGGATTTACATTTTGCACATGACGAGCGACATCGTTTTGATTACTCATATTTTATTCTTAATTTCTTTATCTATCATATATTTTGTTAATTTTTATCCGTGGAATTAGGCTTACCTAGTCGTAGAGAGTAGGTGTTGTCACGATACCTTACAGATGGTAAATTGGGTCGTGACAAGTTGGTATCAGAGCGTCTAGGTTCATAGGAGTTACCAGTCACAAGTCACAAGCCGGTTTATTAGAGTCTCACAGATCGGTACGGAGACGTCTGTATGTTAAGAATAATCGTATTCTTTGGATTTCCTTGTCGTGCGAGTTATTGACATCAAAATTCTTCTATTCTATTCTTTCTCACAGATGGTGAGGACCCGTACCGGGAGGACCGGCGATCATGCACCCAAGCCCTGAGTCAAAGTCGCTAGAGGAAGCGTCCGGGGTAGAGGACGCGCACGCGGTGCAGCTTGAGCACCTGCGAGAGCAGCGAAAGAGGATCCCACAAAACTCCAGCTAGAGGGCCGGCTTAGGAGGTCCCTATTACTACTCCAGCCCTCCAGGAGACCTTGGCTCAGTTCATGAGCATATTCAGCACTCTGACTCAGGCTGGGCTACTCCTGATAGCCCTAGCCACATCTCAGGTCGGGGGAGGGGCACAGACTCCCGCAGCCCGCACTCCAGAGCAGAGGGTCCATGCTGATCAGGCTCTAGAGTACATTCTTATGTCCCTAGTGATTCCGGTTCAACATGAGGCTAGGGTAGCTGCTTCTGAGGAAGAGCAGCACAGACTTGTGAGGTACAAGAAGTACCACCCACCTATTTTCAGCGTATTAGCTTCAGATGACGCTCTGTGTTTTCTTGAGGAGTGTCATCGTATTCTCTGAACTATGGGCATTGTGGAGACGAGTGGGGTTTCTTTCACCGCTTTCCAGCTGAGGGGATCGGCATATCGGTGGTGGAGTGCCTACGAGCTTAGTAGTCAGGACGAGGCAACTTCACTTACTTGGACTCAGTTTTTAGAGATGCTTCTACGAGAGTATGTCCCTCAGAGCCTCAGGGATGCTTGGCACGCAGAGTTTGAGTAACTGCGCCAGGGTGCTATGACTGTATCAGAGTATGCAGTCCATTTCAGTGAGTTAGCTCGTCATGAACCGGCTTCGGTTTCCACGATCAGGGAGAGGGTTCGTCGTTTCATTGAGGGACTCCACCCTGGTATTCGGACCTGTATGGACAGAGAGTTGGAGATTGATATCACTTATCAACAGGCAGTGAGTATTCCTCAGAGGATAGAGGGAACATTTGCTCGGGACAGAGAGGAAAGAGAAGCCAAGAGGTCTTGAGAGACTGGCCAGTACTTAGGAGCTTGTGCACCAGCAGCACGCTATGGTAGGGGTTTTGTGAGTCACCATGTTCATTCAGCTCTTCCCGCAGCCAGTGGTATTCCATCCCTCCTAAACCTTACTAGCCCTATTATGCACCGTCAGTATCTAGTATGCCTTCTTCTCGAGGTGATATTATTTTGTTTACCTTAAAAATGATAATTACAATTATATTTGATTATGTGGTTCTAAAAATATGTGATTTATTTTAACACCAGTTGTTAAGAAATAGATGTTAAGTGTGAGTTAGAAAAATGAGATAAGAGTAAGGAATGGTGCTGATATGCAAACCGAACAGTCGAGAGACGGGGTCTCAAGCTAGCCTAAGTTGGGCCTCGAGGTTGAGCTAGTATGCTTGACAGTAGGCGATCGAAGATCTAATAACAGTGGAGAAGGCCTCGTAGATAGCCTTTTATGATCAATGATAAGTAATAAATGAAGAACAATCAATAAAACACAATAAATGTAAGCATAGATCAATAGAACAACAATGGACTGTGTTTTAGTTAGAGAGCAGAGAATGTTCCTGTTCCTGTATTGAATATTATCCATCCTACAAAATGACAAGGGTCCCCTTTATATAGGAGGGGGAATCCCAAATAGTACATATGTATTTATTACAAAGGAAACCAGTTGGTACAACTATTTAATGTCACGGTACAAACTTGTACTATTCTTGCAGACTTGGTCAGTTCTAACCATGTGCCTTTTGGGAATTTCCCACTTTGCCATGATGGTCATCGATTTACACCGCCCTGAGGTCGAGCGTAGGGAATCCTCGATATGCTCCCTCGGGTTCGAACCTCGAGTTGTGCCTCGAGCCTTCTGAAGACGAGCTATGCAATGCCGTAACGATCATAAAATCAGACTCTCTGATTTTAGCCGTATACAGATAGTCCCCATGTTTCTTAGAATGAAATGATAAGAAACGGTCTTGAATTCTTGCCTCTTCGATACTCCCATTATGATGTCAGCCCCGTCAGAGCATTAAATGGCATGACTCAAAGGTTGCGTAGAGGTCGTTGTCAACACTATTATCGAGAAGCCCAGGAACCGCTATTGGTTCGACCTTTCCACTTCTCGAACATTGCCCAAATTGCCTCTATAAATACTTCAATTTTTTCCATTCACACTTTTACAACATCTTCAAGTCTTCAGAACTTAGTTCACAATTTTTTGCATTTATATTCTTTCTATGCTTGCTTCTTCATCTTCTTTCTTTGAAACTTAGTTATAATCATGGAAAAAACCTCCAAAATGGTACCTCAGAAAGAGGGAACCACTTCTTCATCACGCCCGTCTAAGGGTAAATCAAAAGTACCTCCTAGTATCGAGCAGTGTATTCCTAGTCCTTTTGACATTGTCTCCGATTTTACCATCCATAAACCTCCTTCTACACAAGGCCGATGCGATCCCATCTCTCGGTACATCAGTGTAGTGAACGAGGTGAAGAGGGTAAAGATAGACTGCCAATGGGGGAGGCGGTGCAAATAGAAATCCCCAAAGCTGAGGAAAGCATAGTAAAACACAGAGCTGGCTTCCTCGGCGTATATACATACCATTTCACCCTAGGCCCTGAAGATTCTTCTTCTCCACTGATAGATCCGGTGATTCTCGACTTCTGCCATCAGTACCGAGTGACACTCGGTTAAATTTATCCCTCTTTCTGGAGGATTGTTTATATGATTCGATACTTCTCCACCATGGTAGAGGGAATGAATTTCACCCTCGACCACTTAGTTTGGTTGTATAGCCCTCGTCTCTACCGAGAGGGTTTAATCAAGCTTCACCGTCGATCTTCCAAGACATTCTTTGCCTGCATCGACGAAGACAAATACCGGGGATGGATGAGATGATTTGTCAGAGTCAGATCCTCGGACATCATCCCCATGATAGAATGCCATTCCCGGAGGAATGGAATATGAAGCGTAAGTATCCTCTTCTCAAATATGTTTTGTCATCTCTTTTTATTTTCCCAATCTGACCTCCTTCCTTTTTGATTAATTTTCCTCGGATTGTGTAGCCACCATTTGGTTCCCCGGTGCGGTCCAAGACCTTCCGGGATCGATCAAACGCTTAGACTATGCATGTCCATATAGCAAACGCATTTGGCGCGATTAGACTGAAAACGCATTGGGGAGATAAGGGATGCCCAGAGCATGGGTGTTGCCGATGTGGGTAGCTCTTGGGGAGAGGATTACACATTGAGAGATTACTTCGAAGGCGTTGAGGAGGAGACCGATCTCGATGCCCCAGCGCACTCGAAGAGGCTGAGAGGCTTAAAAGGCAGGTGATCTTCTTGATATACTATTTGTGCTTCGAATTTTTACTCTTGCTTATCTAACTTTCTTCATTTGTGTTGTAGGTCAAGAAGTTGTATGACCAAGCTTTCTCCAAGCTACATGATGAGCTCTCTCACCGTGAGGAGGGCTCGAGAATTTTTCCGTCGGAGCTAAACGAGCTGAATGCTCTGCATGCCCTAAATGAGGAGGAGCAGGTTGACCTCCAGAAACGCTCAGAGAAGGCGCTCTAAGAGAGGGCCTACCTCACCGAGCAAGTAATCTATCTTTGATGAACTCATCTTTTATTGTCACAACTTTGAGCTAATTAGCTCAACTTGGTATTTGAAGATTGGGCAAAATGATGCCTTAGTGGGTCAACTTTAGGAGTATGTCGCAGCCAAGGAAGCTGAGATCCTCAAGTTGAAATGACAGAATGATGTCGTGGCCCCGTAGAGAAAACATTCTTCGGGGAGAGTTGGCCTCGACCCAGGGTCTTCTGCGAAGTGCTCAGGAGGAGGTCATTGCATTATCTGTGGCCAAGTCTGAGGCCGATGAATATGTATCTTCACATAAAAGGGATGTCGCTGCCGCTAACGATCGGGCTAGGGAGATATCTGAAAAGGCCGAGCTAAAACTAGTTGGAGTCGTTGCTCATGCTCGCTTGCAAGCTAGGAGGAAAGCTTTCGAGGAAGCGAGTGCCAAAGGTGTTAATCTCTCCGCTGAGATTGAAAAAGCCAAAGCCTTGGAGGAAGAATCAGCACTTTCAACTACTTCAGATAAGGGCTTTGGAGGCGACTCAGACAGTAGTGAGGGCGAAGAGTAGATTTTCTATTTTTGCTTCTTTTTTTTGTATGCGGGCTCCTCGGGGGAGCTTTGTAAAATACCCTTGTAAATATATTTTTGGAAATGCAAAGATGTCTTTGTTTCATATCTTCAAACTCTGCTTTTAGTGTTTATGAAAAGCAATCTTCGAATTTTGATTTCAGCTCTTTAGAGCCCATACTTGCAATAACAGAGATCCTCGAGATCGGGAACCTTCTCGAGACTAGGTTGATACGGGGACTTTGATCCCTCGAACGATGTATGACAGAGTCATTAATATGACATGACCGTGAAGCGACCGGGGTGATCCCGCCGGTACACTTCCCCAAAAGTTATAATGACGTGGTCAGAACTAATTGGCCTTCAAAGTAGATGAACAGTTGCCGCTTATTCTCTATATGTTTGCCTTTTCTTTATTGAGGCTTTGCTGTTTGCAAAGCTAAGTTTTCTCTTTAGAGTTTCTTCTCTCATCTCTTCTGTCATTTTAGTTCAAAGACTTTGCCCGAGCTTTCATCCTCTTTTTCTTGCTGCAAATAGTTATGGTTGATGTGCCTAAATTTGTTCACCAAGAAGAGGAGAGTTCTGCCTCTGCTTCCCGCCCGGCCAGTGGTACACTGCCAGTGTTTGGTGAGTTAACCTCGAGTTGCTTTGTCTCGAGGAGAGACTTTTCGTTAGAGAGACCTCTCGATGTTCAAGGCCATCGGGAACATGCATCGAGGCTCATCCCGTCAATAGGAGAGAAACACCTCGAGGCAGTGAGGAGAGATTGTAGATGGGGAGAAAAGGTCTTACTGTAGGTACCTTCCCGGGAAGAGGATATCATGGCCCATGTAGAGGGGTTTCTGAATGTTTATATGTACCCCTTCTAATTGGGCCCTCACGACAGAGTCGTGATCGAGTTCTGTCGAAGATACTGGGTCACCTTGGCTCAGGTCCACCCGTCGTTCTAGAGGATAGTGTAAATGATAATATGTCACGCCCCAAAACCGAGGGACGGGACCGGCGCCTAAACGAGTGAACCCGGTCAAGAAATCATGTTTAGCCTTTCCTACCCGACACGTTTCTCCCCCGTGTCTATAGCATACATTACTTACATGAGTTAGCAAGAGATAAATCAAAAGTATATATTCATAACATTAGTTCCATTTTCCTTTTTCACTGTTACCAACATTAGATCTTCCAAAACATACATACTAATTACAATATTCAAGACACGAAATCACGGTTTGGAGTAAATCTGACAACTACCCAAAATATATACACAACCCACATAGTGTCTACGGAGCCTCTAAGAGTTCTGAGAAATATACATAGACCTACCGGTGACAAGGCCCCGGCTATACCTCAAAAGGGACAACATATACAAAAGAAATCAACATGTAACTACACACGGCCCCGGGAGGAAATGGGGCTCACCAGAACTGCTGAAGGGAGGAGGAGAAAGCACCTTTATCGACGATCGGCGGTACCTGCTACAGAACCACCTACATCCATTTAAAAGATGTAGCGCTCCCGGCAAAAGGGACGTTAGTACCATTGAATAGTACTAGTATGTATAAACAAACCTACTCTAGACAGGATAAACATCAACAAACAATGATACACATAGAGACATCATATAACAATTCACCAAAGTAGGGGAAAACACAAAAAAGAGTCACCATGTTTCTTATCGTGTTTTTCCATCTTTTGGTTAATATTATTTTAAGTTCAAGTGTTATTATTATTACTGAACCACCGTGTCGTTGTCACATGGAGTCTGGTCTTGGCCCGACCAGCTAAGCCATCCTAGATGAGGCTCTCAAAAATATCATAACTCATATTATCACCGTGGCATGTTCACACGGAGTCCGGTCTCGGTCCGACCGGCTGGGACATCTCAACTGAAACAGTGAGGCAATAATAAATATCATAACTCATATCATCACCGTGGCATGTTCACAAGGAGTCCAGTCTCGGTCCGATCGGCTGGGCCATCTCAACTGAAACAGTGAGGCAATAATCAATATCATATCTCAATTTCATGTCTCTATGTGTACGGAATGGAGTCCGATCCCGGCCCGATCGGATAGGCCATCTCACCCTAGGACATTCCCCGTTATGTCTTTGATCTTTTAGTTCACTTTTATCATTTTCCATCTTTTGATTCACATCTCATATCATTTAACTCTTGTGATTCTTATTCATATCATTTCAATCCTTTGGTCCATATTTCACATCAATTCAATCCTTTGATTCGTATTTCATACCAATTCAATCATTTGATTCACATTTCATATCAATTCAATCTTTCACATCTACCACAACCATCACATAAGAGGATTTGCACACATAGTAGAAGAAGGAGCATAATGATCACAAGTCAGACTCTTAAATAGTGTAATGATATGGGAGTAACATGGAACGGCATAGAAGCAAGAAATTCCCAACTAGACACATAAGGCACATAAATTACATAGAGCATCAAACAAGAGAATCATACCCGGAAAGTGAACACCAATAGGTTTATCCTATGAAGATTAGAGTTGGCCATACACACCTCGATTTGGGATTTTTCCTTAAAATTCTACCACAATTCACCGGACCTTCTAGCACCTTCAATCTAGTTCACAATGTGGCATAATTGAACTTAGAATTAGGAATAATGATCATGTCTTGAACTCATTTGAGCTTTCTATCAAACACAAGGTGTTCCTTTAGATTAAATGGCCTCTTTTTAATGAAAGATTACTCTAAGTTCCTTTACATTAAATGGCCTCTTTTTAGTGAAAGATTACTCTAACTCATTTTCCTTTACTAGATTATGACTAGTTGGTTACATGCATGCAAGATTCCTACCCCCATCTTCATGAATTCACCTAACCATGTTTCATTTTAACAAAAATCTGGAAATTAAGGTTAGTGGGGTATAAGCTTACCTCTTATGGTGAAGAAAATGGTGTCCTACTTGATTAGTTACAAGCTTAAGTGATGAAAGAGGATCAATTTGATGAATTTGGGACTTTCTCTCTCTAGAACCCCCTCTTTCCTCTCTCTAATTTATGAGAAAATAAGCTTAAAATGATGAGGAATGGGTTTTATATGGGTCTGGGGTCGGGTTATAAAGATAGAAAAATGGATAGTCCAACATTTCAGACCTGGCTTTATCCAGGCTTTATCTACCTAAAGCCTGGTCTCGCCTGGCTTTATCCAGGCTTTATCTACCTAGAGTCTGGTCTGGCCTGGCTTTATCCGGGCTTTAGCTACCTAAAGCCTGGTCTGGCCTGGCTTTATCTGGGCTTTATCTACCTAAAGCCTGGTCTGGTCTGGCTTTACCCGGGCTTTATCTACCTAAAGCCCAGTCTTGCTGTGACGAAAAAATTTCAACTCCTCAGCGCATCGCTCGACTCAAAACTCCAGAAGTACAATGTATTACCTACCTTGACACCACAAAACCTTAAATTACGTGCTGAAGTTTTTTCCTGGGGCCCTATATTAGGCCTCTCCTTGGACCCCCACAATACTTATTTTATGACTTATACACTTATTTACCAAATCCAATTCGTTTATATCATATTTATAGCACAAGAATATTATAATTACCCTACCTGGCACCTCAAAATCCTAAATTACTTAGCAAAATTTTCTGGGGCCTTACATAAGATTCATTGCGGAGAAAGCCGGGCTCGAGTTCACCCTCAGCCATCTTGTCATATTGTACTGACACTTACATTACCGAGGCATGATTACTCTACGACGTCGATCCACCCGGCCCTTTATTGCCAGTGATGAACAAGATAGGGACCGAGGGTGGATGAGTTGATTTGTCCGAATGCGGACTGTTGATATTATCGCTGCAGAGTTCCTGCCATTTCCTGAGAGATGGAATTTCACACGTAAGAGTTTCCTTTGTAATTAGTCCTATCCACCTGCCAGAGAGCCCCCGAAACACACTTCAACGAATTCCACATAAATTCAGTTACTTTAACGAAGTCCACATAATTCAGTTACTTCAACGGATTCCACATAATTCAGTTACTTCAACAAGTTCCACATAATTCAGTTACTTCAACAAGTTCCACACAATTAAGTTACATTCAACGAATTTCCACATAATTCACTCAATACAACAACACACAAATGTAGTACAAATTAAGGATTCATAAGAGAACGGTGGATTAGGGGAGTGGGGTGGCTCTACACAATATGACATGTAATGCAATTATTTAGAGGTAATCAACTTCATAAATGACTACCTGACTTATTCAAACAAATGGGGGTACTTCTTCTTCATTTCATTCTCTGATTCCCATGTGGCTTCCTTGACATACAAGCTTTTCCATAACACATTCACGGAAACAATCCAACCCCTAAACTTACCTAACAAGGATGACAGCTAGATACCTCGCACTAGCTAACTATCCATTAACTTCACCTTCAATAATTTCCACCCGGATTATACACAAAGGATCTCCAACTACCTTTTTAGATATAGACATATGAAAACACAACATACACGAGGAACAGCTACGGGGAAACATCATACTCCTAGTGCAGCCTAATCGGAAATGCGCTTATGAACCCTTCATTATCAACTCACATAACATCTTCAAGGAAACTTTTGAGAATAACCTGTTCACCCTCCTAAATTCTAAATCTCTACGGGAACACCCAAACTAAACCTATGATGACCTTCAACAATTACTCTGAGATGTGCTATCATAAATTGACCATAAAATTACCTATCGAACACATGTGATCACAGAGTGATGCTTCCTCTTGGACACGTTTGGACCTTCAATACCAAATAGATCTAATACAATGAGGAACAACGAAGTTCAAGGTTGGGTCTGGATTACATAGGAATCCATTAACGTGTTGAGTAGAGTATTTCATGAGGTTATATGCTAAGAGACCCGAAGAGTACCACTAACAATGTTGACGTCGTTAATCATTGTGACGACATTAATTATTAGACAAATGAAGCATAGAGGTAACCAGCACGCATTGGTAAGGTGGGAACCATGTATGTGATCCTGAGATCTAAATGAAATGGGTCTTCCTAGACATGAGACACACGGGAGGCATGATAGGGAGGATGAAGTCGCTAGCATCAGTTATCCTTAGGAGGCTACGAGTTATTCTTGGGATAGTGATACGCTCAATTTATACCTTAAAAGAATGTAAGCGATCGTTGTCAAATATAGTAACCCA
>MDKH01206610.1:0-26722 GCA_005239495.1 Nicotiana undulata
GTTTATTTATTTTATTTATTTTATTATTTCCAGAATTGTTTTACAAATACAGAGATATAACACGTCTTAACTGATGGAAATTTTCAACGTAACTGCTTGTTATCAGTAACCCATTTTGTCAAAATTTTCTTGGATGTCGACAATTTGGGTATTTCTAGTTGTGTAAGTGTATTGTTTATTACTCCTTTAACTCTTGAAGATAAATAAAGAAATGTTTTTGTGTATGCAACGATGAAGAGTTCATGTTTTAAATTGAGGCTTGTGAGCTGTAAAAAAATTTCTTCACAGTTCTTCTGCACTTAAATTATTCTAAGAGTTCCAGAATACAATAGTGTTTTGTGCATGCCCGTTGATGAACAAAATAGTTTTCCTTGTCCGACATGAATTAGGAGCATTTGCATTGATATTTGGCACTGGTTTAGAACTAAGAATAATTGGTTAAGCCATCATGTGTTGTCAATCTAAAGATTAGTATTGAATTGGATCAAGTGTTAAATCATACCTTTTGTATTTTGAATGGAACAAAATAAATATAGAGGTTTGTTGCTAGGGAGCACAATGTTATGGTGTAATATCGATTTAGTATTTAATTACTTGCCATATAATTGCCAACACGACTTAAAGTGGAATATGAAGTAACATTAACAAACTTAAAAATCAATTTGTTTACATGCTTTTTATTCATAGTAAGTATAGCATTAACATTAACTATGTAATAAATAGTTAATATTTTTCATTGTCTTGAGGATCAGTTCAGGTTTTGGAGTCTTAGTTGTATAATGGGAACACAGTTTTGGACTCGGATTCTCTGTAATCCGAATATATAAATTACATTTAATCAAATGTGACAATACACGTGATAGAGAGACCCGCACCAACTATAAATCACACTAGCGTTTCTCTCGGAATTGCTCAGGCTTATTCAGACAAAACATCTTCTTAATAGTTAGTCTTCTATATTTGCTTTTTGCAATGGTAAGGAGGACGAGTAGGGGTAGGCAAAAGATTGAAATGAAGTATGTCGAGTCAAAAGAAGCACGCTATGTTACCTTCTCAAAAAGGAAAGCGAGCTTGTTCAGGAAAGCGGAGGAGTTTTCCACTGTGACGGGAGCAGACGTTGGTGTTCTGCTCTTTTCACAAAGTGGAAAACCATATTCCTATACCTCCACTAGTGTTGAAAAAATAACAGAAAAATTTCGTGAATGGAAACAACAAAATGCTGATGAAGGAAAATTAAGTGTCTTTCAAGCATTTGATGATCTCTGCAAAGATATACAAGATGAGAACGAGAAGGGAAAAAGTCGGGAACTAATGTATAAGGTCATGTACCCTGGCGCTGAAATACCGCCTGATAAAGAAAGTTTGGAGAAGTTTGTGGAAATGAAGCTGCGGTTGGACAAAATTAATGAAGCAGCAAAGAATCACATTCGGGCCGAGCGACTCAAGTTTGATTTAAATGTTGTCCCTGAATATGAAGTGGGGGAGAGTTCGGGAACTCATCATTGATAAACGTGGAAATGGCAGTTGGAGTCCTTGAGTTTGGTACTAGTGTTTGGAGGAGAGTTTAATAACTAGTTATCGAGTCTGTCCATTTGGTCAATTGTTGTCTTTGTTATTGAGTCAGTTATTGTTTGTCTTCTTCCGAGGGTTTATTGAAAACAGCCTCTCTGCCCTTTCGGGGTGGGGTAAGGTCTGCGTACAAATTACCCTCCCCAGACCCCACTTTGTGGGACTTTACTGGATAATTGTTGTTGTTGTTATTGTTTGTCTTTCAGTCGTCCAATTATCTGAGGTTTTAGACCATAGATGAAGTTATTGGTCAATTGTTGTCTTTGTTATTGTTGGTCTGAGGTCTTTCCATCATGCAAAATCCAATAAAATAAACTCTTCCCTTGTACCTAACATTGTCAAGGAATTTTCGATGATGCTTTTGTCTAGTGAACAATATGAACTGATATAATACGGACGGTGTCTTTCATGGTTCCATCTCAGCCAGTGAATTTGGCTAATTTACACCATGCCTTGCTACATGTGAGATGGTAGAATCTTTTTAATAGATACAAATGGAGTTGAGTTGGGTGTTTGTCAATCAAGCGCCTTACTAATGGTAGAAAAATACTTAGAGGTCCACTTGGTCGATGGGATAAAAGATATCAATTCAATGTTTTATACATGATTATCGTATCTCGTGTTTGGTTGAGTTTTGGGATTTCTTGATTAGTTATACCACACTAGTTGTATTATTTGTGCCCCACATTCAGAGTGAGATAACAATCCCGAAGTTACTAATTTCGTACTAAGCACCAAAATAATAAAGATGCCCTTCCCAAGGCTCATCTTTCAAAGTCCTATATAAAATTTAGAGTAAATTTCATTGGTGGCCATGAGACTTTATGTTTATTACTCAAAAGTCGTTTTTTCTTCTTTTGTTACACAAAGATTATTTTATTATGCTATAGTTATTACAATAATCACTTTGACCAGATTTTACAAACCTTTTACTTGAAAAAGTTTATTATGCCCTTGACATTATAAATTCTCACATTTATCTAATACATTTTATATTGTATGTTATATAATATACTTTTACCCAAGTATTTTACTTATAATTAAAATAACTTAATATTATTTTATTTTTTGTTTTTATAATATATTCGTACATTTAAATTTTTTCTTAATAATACTTTTCAAGATATATAAGTAGCACTATTATAGTAACATTACCGTGAACAAATTTCAAGTCCACATTCTTAATGCTTAATGAAATATGTTTAACGAAAATTAAAAAATCAAAGCTCATGATTTATCAGTGTCACGACCCAAACTAACCCAGTCGTGATGACGCCTATCGTGGTATTAGGCTAGCCGACTCATTCCCAAAAAAACGACACAATATTCCATTTCAAAGATAACTTTCAAGCGATTTATCAATAAAACTTCATAAAGAAATCCAAAACAAACGAGAATGCGGAAAGAAAAGCCCGACATCGGGTGTCACTAGTCATGAGTGTCTACGACATCTGTCTAAAAATAGTGAGACTAACACAGTCTAGAAAGCAACTAGAAATAACTTTAGGAAGATAGGAGGGAGAGAGGCAGGGCTGCGATTGCCAGGCAGCTACCTTGCTAACTCCGATAGATCGGCGACAGATGAAATCAACACTCGCTACCACGTCCAGAAATACCTGGATCTGCACACAAGGTGCAAGGAGTAACGTGAGTACGCCAACTAAGTAAGTAACAAGTAAATAAAGACTGAGCAGTAGTGACGAGCAGTAAAACATATAAAGTCCACATCATGAAATCTCAGTAAAATACAACATGCTTTTAAAATTAGTGTTTGAATCAAATGATCACGTTTAAACCCAGTTCAAGTAAAAATCAAAGATATTTTTCAACAGTTTTCAAACAGAGGCTCAATGCAAAGGTGATCAAAAATGATGAAATCATAAACAACCCCTCGGGAAAAACATCACTCATAAACAGCCCCTCGGAAAAATCTCACAGTTACTCGTATACAACCCCTCGGGCATACCTCACAATCACTCGTAACAGCCCCTCAGGCATACCTCACCATCACTCATGCCTCCCAGTCACTCAGCACTCGGCACTCGCACTCAGTAGGTACATGTGCTCACTGATGGTGTGTACAGACTCCGGAGGGGCTCCTTCAGCCCAAGCGCTATATCAAGCCAAATCATGGCATAAATCAATCAGGCCATCGGCCTATAACAAACATGTTGCGGCGTGAGGCCCGATCCCATAAATATCCTCACAGATCAGGCCCTCGGCCTCACTCAGTCATAAACCTCTTAAGCCACTCGGGCATTTTAGTAAAAACAGGGTACTCAGCCCAAAACAACATCTATATGAATCAAAACTGAGTTATGTAGTAAATAGGTATAACCATGACTGAGTATAGATTTTCAATCGAAAACAGTAAGAGGATAGTAAGAAAAGGCCCCTAAGGGTCCAAACAGCACTGGCACAAGGCGCAAATATGGCATTTAGCACAATTTACGGGAACTCTTTCTAAAACACGTAAGTATCATGTAGTTCCAACAAACTATGCAACTTTACAGTTGCTACGGGACGGACCAAGTCTCAATCCCCAACGGTGCATGCCCACACGCCCGTCACCTAGCATGTGCGTTACCTCAAAATAGTAAAAATGATACGAAATCCGGGGTTTCATACCCTTAGGACTAGATTTACAATTGTTACTTACCTCGAACATGTCAAATCTCTACCCGCGATGCTCTTGCATCTCGATTCGGCCTCCAAATGCTCCGAATCTATTCAAGATCAGTATATTACCATCAATATACGCTAATGGAATAAATTCCACAAGAAAAGCTATCAAATTAGACCAAAATCTCAAAATCGGCTCAAACCCCTCCCCCTCCTCCTGGGCCCACGCCTTGAAATCCGAAAAAGATAACAAAACTAAAATGCTCATTCACTCACGAGTCCAACCATATCAATTTTATCAAAATCCGACCTCATTTGGTCCCTCAAATTCCCAAATCAAACTCTCAAAAATCCCAACCTATGAACCCTCATTTAACCCCTAATTTCCACTAATTACATGATTAAATAACGAGAAATCACCATAAATACGAGTATTAGGGCTCAAGCAACTTACCTCAATGAAAACCCCCTTGAATCTCTCTTCAAATCACTCCCAAAATCTCCAAAACCGACTGAAAATGGTGAAGAATGAACCAAAATTCGCGAAGTGTGCATTATATACTTTCTGCCCAGGCTTTTCGCACCTTCGGCCTATTCTTTGCGCATGCGGGACCGCACCCGCAGTCAAATCGCCGCATCTGTGAAACTCACTTAACTCCTCAGCCTCTGCATCTGTGCCCAGGTCTCGCACCTGCAGGCTCGCAGGTGCGGTCAATCCTTCGCACCTGCGCTCCAGCCTTAGCTTCCTAGTTTCTGCATCTCCGATCCACCACTCTGCGCCTGCGACCTCGTACCTACGGCTCCCCTTCCGCATGTGCAGAAACACCAGAAAAACTCACACCAGCAGATTTTCAGCAGCTCTAAAACACCAAAACCAATCCGCTACCATCCGAAACACAACTGAGGCCCTCGGGACCTCAACCAATAATACCAACAAGTCACATATCAATATACGAACTTAGTCGAGCCTTCGAAACACTCAAAACACCAAATCAACCTCAGATTCAAGCCTAAGAACTTCGAAGCTTCCAAATTCCGCAAACGACGCTGAAACCTACCAAACCACGTCTGAATGACCTCAAAATTTACTCACACGTCAAAAATGACACTACAAACCTACTCGAACTTCCGAATTTCATTCCCAACCCCGCTAAAATTGTTTATAGTGCCGACCGAAAATCGCCAAATTTCCAATTTTTCCAATTCAAGCCTAATTCTATCACAGGCCTCCAAATTGTATTCCGGACGCGCTCTTAACTCCAAAATCACCTAACTGAGCTAACCGAACCATAAAAATCCAAATCTGAGATCGTTTACTCACAAGTCAAACATCAGGTTGACATTTCCAACTTAAAATTCTTAATAGTAGACTAAGTGTCTCATTCCATTCCGAAACCCCTCGGGACCCAAACGAACCAACCCGACACAACACAATACAACTGAATAACACATAAAGAAGCAAAAATGGGGGAAACGGGGCTATAACTCTCGAAACGACCGGCCAGGTCATTACATCATCCCCCTCTTAAACAAACATTCGTCCTCAAACGAGTCTAGAAACATATTTGGAGTCTCAAATATGTGTGGATATCAGCTCCGCATCTCTCGCTCGGTCTCCCAGGTCGCCTCCTCCTTAGGATGCTCTCTCCACTGCACCTTCATTGAAACTATGTCCTTCGACCTCAACTTTCGAACATGCCGATCCAAAATAGCCACCGGCTCTACATCATAAGTCATATCACCCTCCAACTGAACTGCGCTGAAGTCCAAAACATGGGACAGATCGCTGACATACTTCCGAAGCTTGGAAACATGAAATACCGGATGCACACTCGACAAGCTAGGTGGAAAAGCAAGCTTGTAAGCCACCTCCCCTATCCTCCGAAGCACCTAAAAATGCCCAATGAACCGGGGGCTCAACTTGCGCCTCTTCCCAAACCTCATAACACCCTTAATGGGTGATACCTACAACAAAACCTTCTCCCCAACCATGAAAGATACATCATGGACCTTCCTGTCCGCATAGCTCTTCTGCCTAGACTGCGCCGTGCGAAGTCGCTCCTAAATCAATTTCACCTTATCTAATGCATCCTGAACCAAGTCTATACCGAAGAGACTATCCTCGCCCGGCTCAAACTATCCAACCGAAGATCTACACCCCATCCCATAAAAAGCCTCGTACATAGCCATCTGAATACTCGACTGATAACTGTTATTATATGCAAACACTGCGAGCGGTAGAACCTGGTCCTATGAACCACCAAAGTCAATGACACAAGCGGGCAACATGTCCTCCAATATCTGAATAGTGCGCTCGGACAGCCCGTCTGTCTGAGGGTGGAAATATGTGCTCAACTCAACGTGAGTACCCAACTCTCGTTGCACGGCCCTCCAAAACAGCGATGTGAACTAAGTACCTATATCTGAAATGATGGAAACTATGACACCATGCAGGCGAACAATCTCTCGAATATAAGTCTCAGCCAACCGCTTTGAAGTGTAAGTAGTACCAACAGGAATGAAGTGCTCGGACTTGGCCAGCCGATCCACAATAACCCAAATAACATCGAACTTCCTCGAAGTCAGTGGGAGCCCAACAACAAAGTCTATGGTGATCCGCTCCCACTTCCACTCCGGAATGTCTAATCTCTGAAGCAATCCACCTGGCCTCTGATGCTCACACTTAACCTGCTGACAGTTGAGACACCAAGCTACAAACCCAACAATATCCTTCTTCATCCGCCTCCATCAATAGTGTTGCCTCAAATTTTGGTACATCTTCGCGGCACACAGATGGATGGAATACCGCGAGCTGTGGGCCTCCTCAAGAATCAAATCCCAAAGCCCATTTACCTTAGGCATACATATCCGATCCGGCATCCTCAACACACCGTCATCACCAATGGTCACATCCCTAGCATCACCTCGCCGGACCCTGTCCTGAAGAACAAGCTAGTGGTGGTCATCATACTGACGCTTCCTGATACGGTCATAAAGAGAAGACCTGGAGACCACGCAAGCCAATACCTGTATCGGCTCCGAAATATCTAATCTCACAAGTTGGCCCGCTAAGGCTTGAACATCCAATGTCAAAGGTCTCTCTGTTGCTGGAAGATATGCTAAACTCCCCAAAATCTCTGCTCGGCGACTCAAAGTGTCGGCCACCACATTGGCCTTCACCGGATGGTACAAAATAGTGATATCATAGTCCTTAAGAAGCTCCAACCATCTCTGCTGATGCAAATTAAGATACTTCTTTTTGAACAGATGTTGTAGACTTCGGTGATCAGTATAAATCTCACAATGAACCCTAACAAATAATAACGCCAAATCTTCAAGGCGTGTACAATGGTTGCTAACTCAAGATCATGGAAAAGATAATTCTTCTCATGGGTCTTCAACTGGCGAAAGGCGTAGGCAATCACCCTACCCTCCTGCATCAAAACACAACCAATGCCTACCCTTGAGGCATCACAATACACGATATAAGAACCTGAAGCTAATGGCAGAACTAACACTGGAGTTGTGGTCAAAACAGTCTTAAGCTTCTGAAAGCTCTCCTCACACTCGTCCGACCACCTGAATGGAGAACCCTTTTGGGATGGTCAAGGGCGAAGCGATAGATGAAAATCCCTCTACAAAGTAACGGTAGTAACCCACCAAACCAAGAAATCTCCTAATCTCCATGGTTGAGGACGGTCTAGGCCAACTCTGCACCGCATCGATCCACATGAATACCCTCACTGGACACCACGTGCACCAAGAATGCTACTGAACTGAGCCAAAACTCACACTTGGAGAACTTTGCATAAAGTTTCTCCTCCCTCAATCTCCGTAAAACAATCCTCATTTGCTGAGCATGCTCCTCCTGGCTACGAGAGTACACCAGGATGTCATCAAAGAATACAATAACGAAGGAGTCCAAATAGGGATGGAATACACTTCATCAAATGCGTGAACGTTGTTGGGGCATTGGTCAACCCAAAAGACATCACCAAGAACTCATAATGACCATAACATGTCCTGAAAGTTGTCTTAAGAATATCCGAATCCTGAATCTTCAGCTGGTGCTACGCGGACCTCAAATCTATCTTGGAGAACACCCTCGCTCCATGAAGCTAGTCAAATAAATCATCAATACGAGGCAAAGGATACTTGTTCTTGACTGTGACCTTGTTCAACTGCCTGTAATCAATGCATATCCTCATGAAACCATCATTTTTCTTCACAAATAGAACCGGTGCACCCCAAGGTGACATACTAGGCCGAATAAACCCCTTATCAAGGAGTTCCTGAAGCTATTCTTTCAATTCCTTCAACTCCACCGGTGCCATACGATACGGTGGAATAGAAATGGGTTGAGTTCCCGGCACCAAATCAATACCTAAATCAATATCCCTGTCAGGCGACATGCCCGACAGGTCTGCTGGAAACACATCTGGAAAATCACGCACCACTGGAATAGAATAAATAGTAGGAGTCTCTGCACTAACATCTCTCACAAAAGCCAAATAAGATAGGCAACCCTTCTCAACCATTCGCTGAGCCTTTAAGTATGAAATCACCCTACTAGGTACATTATCTATAGAATCGCTCCACTCAACCCTCGGGAATCCCAGCATCGCTAAGGTCACAGTCTTAGCTTGAAAATCTAGAACAACATGACATGGAGATAACCAATCCATGCCCAATATCACATCGAAGTCAACCATACTGAGCAACAATAGATCTACTCGGGTCTCCAAACCCCCAATAGTCACCACTAGGGGTGGGCGTTCGGTCGGTTCAGTTTGGTTTGATGAAATTCGGTTCGGTTATTCGGTTTTCGGTTTTGTAAATATAGTAACCGAAACCAAACTGAAATAAGTTCGGTTTAGTTCGGTTTTGGAATTTTGGTTCGGTTTATTTTGGGTCAGTTTTCGGTTTGAACATTATCATATTGGGCTGGGCTTCTTCTGCGTAAAAATTGGACTAGTATATTACGCAATGATTGGAATTCACATATTTTGAACCTGATTTTTTCAAAGTTGAAGCACTGTGGTTGAGTTGGTGTATCCTAAGCTACAATATTCTTTTTTGCATTATTGGTTACATATTTGAAGAAAGCCCAGTGCAGCAATGATAATACTTTTGCATACCAAATACCTCAAAGATGGTCTTTTTGCTCTTCGAGCTCTAGTTCCCAACATCTCAAAGGTTGCTAATTAAGTTACTTATTTGATATTTAAGTATGTAGTTCAAAATTGATACCATCCTTTTTGGTGTTTCTTCAGATGGACAAAGTTGCAATACTTGGAGATGCAATCGACTATATAAATGAATTGCAAGAAAATGTGAAGTTATATCAAGCTAAACTCAATGAAGTAGCATCACAAGTTTCCAACAATCAAAGTTCTGACCTGGTTCTATCAGACATGAGTGAAATGTCCAAAGTTACTGCCTTACTGGACAAGCTAATGAGAAAACACAAATTTCACTTAATACAACTAAAACGACAAGAATGGAGGTGTTTGAAGTTGCTACATTTCTTAATTCCACTGTCCACAAACAATTTACAGTTCCACTATATATATATATATATATATATATATACATCTTGCTATAATGCTAATGGTACTACCACAACAGAGGAGATGTGTAGAAATTTCTAACCATTTACGGAGTTAACCAAACATTGAATCTTTACCCGTGACTAATATCATCATCTCATTACAAACCAAACAATGGTAATTGTCCTGTAATATACTTCACATAATCTCACCGCACTGATCCCTGATACCATACTTTCGTCTCGCCCAATATGAACTGCTCAGGCAATAAATCACCCCAGGAATGACCAACAGTCTCACATGATGCCACAACGCGCCAATAGGCCTCAACTCGAACATGATGCATAAAGAAATGACTCAGGAAGGGACTACTCGACTCACCCAACTAATATGAACTTTCCTTAGAAAATAGGAAGCAAAACAAAGGAAATGTAAATGTGGGAACCTTACTTAACATCACACTGTTGTGGCGTGCAACCCGATCCAAATAACATACCCGTGGCGGCGTGCCACCCAATCCCATCATGACATTCACATAAGGAAATACACAGCGAGCCGAATTTCTCACTATTACAAATTATTGAATATCGGTCACGAGCACGCTAAGCTCATAATACCATCCTGGGGAGACTGATAGATCCATACGCTACTAAACTCGAGCACAACTGAGGTGCGATATATATACTCTGAATCTCAAGAGCTCTCCTGCTCACATAACCTCATCACTACACGAAGACTCAACACATAGGGATTATCAAGTCGTTGCACAACTAACAGGCCACAATCATAATATTACATGAATTGGAAGAAGAAGAAACAACATCTGATATTCCAACGCCCCTCCTTGAGAAGCGCCATACTGGAATGAACACACCTGATTCACATGGATCCCACAACCACATCGAATCAATTCACAACCCTCAAGCCGATTCCGCTCACACTGAACTAGGGTAATAGCTTTACCTGGGTCCATAATAACCCACTTCCTTTCATAACACGCAAGAACAACCATCAAGCCGAGAAAAACACCCCAAAATCCACAACCAACTAAACCGAACGCCTTCCAGGCATAAATTCTCAAATAACCAATATTGCACTCCCTTATACTTGGTCTAAATCTTCAATCAGTCAGGTGACTACATGTCACACTTATAAAATCTTCCCGTGGTCACGCTCCCACGACCTTTCACACGAGGTAACAAGTATACACATCCATACCGCCCGACCACACTAATGCTGTAAAACAAATCAAGAACCCATAACCAGGATACAAAGCCTCTTTCACCAAACACCGATCTCAGGTGACGCTGAAGTCATCACCAGCTTACCCTAAACATTCAACCCCCTTTTTCCTTGCTCACCCGAGCTCATGACATCCTTGTTACCACCGAACCGTAATCTTGATCCTTACTTCCAATTACATACTACTTACTGCACCTGCATGCCAATATGAGATAGCGCAGGAATTCCATCATAACTCTTGAACCACTAATAGGGTGAACACCCCTTCATATAGAAACCCTCCTTTTTTTTTCTCACCTCAATTCAAGAGAACCATAACAACACACGAGTGAATTCTCATAATCACAAAACAGGCAAATCATCAGGGAATAGTCTATACCACCATGATCCTTTCGGGATCCGCCTACACCTGACAAGCCATAATACTTGAATGCTTCCAATTATGATCTATTACGTCGGCCGACAAGCCTCGCACATACCGGCACAAACCACATGCATAATTTAATCACACTAACGAAACTGATCACTGCCCTACATGTGCCATTTCAACCATTGCTAACCAATATATCTTCTTTTTAATTATCCTTAATTGCCTCAGAAATAATAGTGACCCCATTCAACTCATAACAAATTCAATCCTCACTCATCCCGAGTGGCCTTGACTCATGAGACTACGTTGTCTCAATCCCACAAACCGTCTCATACCCTCCTTGTGCACATTCAAAACTTCAACTAATACACCCATCCTGATACTCTTTCTCCAAATCTGGAGTTCATTTTCTCTCCTTCCTCCGATACTATCCTGCACGCTGAAAATAACATAGAACACCCCAACCATTTTCCCTTCTCAGAAATTACGCTGCAAAAGCTCGATTCTTAATCATACTGTTGCCTGAAACCCTTAAACACCGCATTCTTAGCCTTCGAATTCATTAGGACCACTATTGAGAGTCACCCACTCTGACTGGCCCCGAATACAATCAACAGGCTATTCTAGCACATGAACACCTTCTCAATGAAGCACGTGACTGAGTCACTACCCTTATAACCCACCTATGCGTTAAGCATAAATTCTGAATCTTCCAAAGCCTAACCCTGGTCCAATAGGGCCAACCTTTGCACACATTCATCAAATCCCATATGCAATTACCATTTTTCTCCTTTCCCCTTAGATGTAATAACTTGTCGATACGTCGATAATCCGCAGCCCCATGAGAAGACAAATCCTGCAACCCCATTTGCAGGCGGTGGGGCTCTCCCACTTAGCCTGAAGATACTCTTTGCACCACTCTAGACTCCCCCAAAATCCTTTCTTCTTTGCTGACATGATCTTGCCCAACCGACCCGTCCAATCCTTCAAAATTCTTCTGTTGGCATTCCATGAATACTCCAATTTTCTAGCACCATTCACATATTCGGCCTCCTACCGAATGACCACTAGAATTCCTTGCAGAAACTTGCCAACCACACGACCGCTAACCAGCTCACAGGAAATAACCCACCTGTGGAAATTATCAACTGGCACCTTCCAACGACGTTGCACTGCACAATCTCTACGACATCAATACCCCATCCTACGCCCTTCTTCATTTACCAACTTTACTAGTTCATCCACTCTTCATGGACATCTATTAATGTGTGACAATATCTTCTAATTCACCATTATGTTGCCTCTCTCCTACTTTGGTCAAACTCCCCCTCTACGCAACTGCTCGACTTCCGCTTCTTACACCTGGCCTTCTAGAAATTCGTCTGCCACCTGACACTTCTCACATGTCTTTCCTCATCGTATGCTGCCGAGTTGTTGCCTCAAATAAATATCATTCTCTGTAGCACTTATACCAGCCGATCATCACAACTTCAAACCTTTCCGAAGATCATCTTTCTCGAGCCGCCTGCATTAGAAATACCTATTCAATCCTGAACCACCGCACACCACGGTCTTTGACAGTCGCTTCTTCACCACCTCTTCACAATACTCTGATCCCATGCAAACCGAAGAAACTATAGCACCAGCGTACTTAACACATTTTATTTGATCAAAGGCGGCAATATCACATCACAGGTGAATACTCCACCTCACTTGAAAACAATAATTCTTACTACTTTGTCAACCCAAACCTGACCATTTGTAGTCCAGTTGCCTTTCCTCTGCTGGAACTAAAATACTGAAACCTCGAAATCACGCTTTGAGAAGACCTCCCTTCAAAGTCATTCATTACCCCTACATATGGGAAAACATTCTATCATCATATCAAAATCGCATGATAACCAATTTTAAGCATCATAACAATCTGAGCATAGCCTCAAAGTTCTCAAAAACACAGCTACTAAGCTGAAACAACATAATATTCTTCTGCAGGGCAATAACAATAGCCCCAACCAAGTACACATGAAAAATATCTCGCACCATATCAGTATCACCATTTCAATTCCTCAAATCCCGATTCATAGCAAGTGCTTCGCGACGTATAATATTGAGTAGGAAGAAACATAGGCATAAGCCTCAAAGGAATCAAATCGCACGATGAGGAATCAAGAAGGGAAGTACTCCTAACAACCCTGTAGCCTCTCGAAGATAAGTACGGACGTCTCCGTATCGATCCGCAAGACTCTAATAGACTTGCTCATGACTCGTGAAACCTAAGGGAACCTAGTGCTCTGATACCACGTTGTCACGACCCAAAATCCATAAGGGTCGTGATGGCGCCGAACCCCACGGTCAGGCAAGCCAACACTTAAAAATTAATGAAACCTTTATTATAATATTTGAAATCAATACCTTTCACTTTATTACATAATAGTTGAATAAAAATGTATTAAGAAAATGCGATAGTTTAATAATCCCTTTTTAATGAAATACATCCCAGAACCCGGTGTCACAAGTGCATGAGAAAATTTTCTAAGAATTATACAGATACTACAATGCCTATCCAAAATACAAATTGGACAAGAAATTTAGAAATAAAGTACAATACATCTGAGGGAGACTCCGTCGGCCGCGGGTCGACTCCGGATGGTGCAGCTCGTCTAAGTCCCCAAGTCAGCCACATCAATGCATCAAGCAGGGCCACTAGCTATGAATGTACATGTGCAATAAAAATGCACAGCAAGTGTAGCATGAGTACGAAAACAACGTGTACTCAGTAAGTATCCCACCTAACCTCAGAGAGGTAGTGACGAGAGGTCAATTTTGACACTTGCTAGAAGTCAATACAATATAATAGATGAAGTATATCAACATGGTTATTAACATCGAATGACAGGAAAAATCAATTGTTTCATAAATTTATAAATTCTCCGGTTTTTCGTCATTTCATTTAGCACTTTACGTCCATAAGACAATTTAACAGTTCAAGTCACAGATGGTATATAATATGTATATATCATGCGTAGAAAATGTCGAGGGTCGAACGACCCGAACCAACAATAATAAAATATGCACTGCTGAAGGGTCGAACGGCTCGAACCATAGATGCATATATTCTGATGTGGCGTACGGCCCGCTCCCATGAGAGTAGTGGAATGAATCACTCCGCTCGCAGAATATATATATTGCGAAGCAGTCACATATAAGTAATAGAGTTATCACGCTCGCGAATCATACCTACGACTCGAGTACCTATATAGATACACACATTCCAGTAACACATCAGAAATTCATCAGGAAATATTTAGCCAAGGAAAGGATAAATTCTTTTTTTAGATGATTAGGATAATGAAGTTTAACCTACCTAAATATTCATTTACTAATTCAATGATATTAGACAGTCTCGTTTTACCAACAAAGTTACAAGTACAGCAAGTAAAGCATGATAGTGGGTCCGAAATTTCGGATCCGGGCACGTAGCTACGCACGGACTTCCGTCACCTCGTGCGTACGTAGCCCCGACAAATAGTAGAACATATTTAATTAGTTCGCCTATGGGGACAATTCCCCCTCACAAAGTTAGAAAGGAGACTTATCTCGCTCCGAAGATTCATAACCGGCCTCCAAGTCCTTCTGACGACTCCAATTGATGTACAACGCCCCAAAACTATTCAAATAACGGGCAAACCAATAAAAATTAACTCTAATACTTGTAACAATTCAAATTATATAAGTTCCCAACTCCTCTCGAAAACTTGACCAAAATGCCATCAGGCCCACGTGCCCGGATCCGAAATTTCTCGAGGAGAAATTCTACCCATAGCTTTACTAACTCAAATATACAATTTACTCTAATTTGCATGCTCTAATTCATGGTAAAAGTCCAAAATTCCAAATTCTAGGAATCCTAAATTTATACTAATTTTCCATGTCTAAATCCATGTAAGATCACATATTTAACTCAAAAATAGAAAGAAATCACTTACCTAGTGTTGCTTGGTGAAAATCCCTCCTTGAGCTCTCCAACATCGTCCAAGACAAATGAAAGAAATGAAAGAAATGAGCCAAAACTCGATTTTAAAACAATCGGCCCAGGTGCTTCATCGAGTTATACCTTGCGCTGTGCAGGTTGTACATCCTATTATAATTTTCCCCTTCTGTACACCTTCTATTAATATGCCCATAACTCTTTGTAGAAATATCCAAATGACAAACGGTTTAAAGATTTAGAAACTAGACTCGAAGATATTTCATTTGATAGGTTGTAAACGATATAACTCTTTATATATTCCGAGATATGAGCTTCTAAAGTCGGCTCCATGCATCAGAAAATTCTGTCAAAACTGCTTCACCAACCATCTTCAATCGATCATAACTTTCTGATCAAATGTCCAAATCGTGAATGGTTTATTTTTATGGAACTAGAATGCAAGGGATACAACTTTTATGTTTTGAAAATTTTCATATTCCTTGTGGATTTTGATATATACGCTTCCAAAGTCAGCTCTTCGATGCACGAGTTGCTGTCCAAAACAGATTTTGTAGTAGAAATTTCCAACAACTATTTTTGTCCGAAATTCATTCTGTTAACCTTCCGAAATCCACTCGAGGCCCTCGGAAACTTAACCAATTATACCAACATGTCCCAAAATATGACAAAAACTCGCTCGAGGCCTCAAATCATATCAAACAACATCGAAATCATGAATCGCACCCCAATTCAAGCATAATAAACTTTAGAACTTGAAACTTCTACATTTGATGCTGAAACCTATCAAATCACGTCCGATTGACCTCAAATTGCGCACACAAGTCACATTCAACATTACGGTCTTACTCTAACTTTCGGAATCGCATTCCGACCCCGATATCAAAATTTCTACTTCTTGTCGGATTTCTCAAAAACCTTCAAATTTCTATCTTTAGCCAAATGACTTTAAAATAACCTACGGACATCCGAATTCACTTCCGATCGTGCTCCCAACTCCATAATCACCTTACGGGACTATTTCCAAACTCGGAATCCCAAACGAACATCTATATCACTGAAATACCTTTTAACCCAGACTTATGAAATTCCTTCTGAAATGCTAACTTCCACAATATATGTCGAAATGCTCCCGGTTTATCCAAAGCCCAATCCGAACATACGCATGTTTAACCAAAAATTAGATTCTCTGCCAAAGTTATTTTTAAGAAGCACACGGGTTTCTAATAACCAATGAATAAACTAATAATTGCAAGAAAATTATAATTGGAAAGCAGTAAGATGCACGAAAAGTAATTGTATTGGAATAGTAGTTCGAATGTCCCTTTACAAGCTATATTATACTCCCTTATATAGGTAATTTCTTAACAATAACATCTGTCCTTTTCAGTAATTGAGCATTAATGACTAATAATGGCATTATTGTAACGTTACAATGATTAACCGTAATTGTTTCATGAAGGTTGTGTATTGATTGGCTCATTAATTGAAGATATCCGAATCTGCCGTTTATTCTGCCTGGATTCATCTTGATCGTATCTCTTCATTTTCTCAATCAGGTTGAGATTCCCGTAGCTGATTACCCCGTAGGTATGTTTTTCCGTGCCTCTTTACCTCGTACCTCTTTATAGAGTCATGTCTAGTTGTTATGCTTTCATTGTTCCACATAGATTGCTGAGTCACCACAATTATTACACGTGTGAAGCTTCTTTTTTACCAATATATATAGTCCCCCCACTTACCATTTATTTATCGATTAATACTTGGTAAGTGGATACTCATTTATTGCGGGAATTTTTTGCTGCCGCTTCACTCGTAACATTGCACACATCTCTGAACGTATGGCGTCGCTTGTCACTTCAATTTAATGTATGTGCCTCGTGGCATTCTCGGATTGGTTCTCCAATTTGTTCACCGTAGGGCTTTTTGCGGCTGCATCAGTCACGAAGTGACAACTTCAATTATGACTTTCACATCACTATTTTCTCCATTTTTGACGGTTGCCTTCGAGTATAAATACCCCTTTTCCTTTCTTTACTTTCACGAAAAATTTCCAACCTTCATTCCTTGTTTGCAAAAGTTCTTGTCTTTGTAAATATGTCTTCTTCAAACCAGTCTAAGAAAGTCATTAACGTAAACGATCTGACTCCTACTTCTGCTCCGACACGGAGTAGGAGGGGAGGCAGGATTAGGAGTTTAGGCTCTGCTCCATCCAGGGGTTCCTCTTCTTATCAAGTTTCTCCCCCATCTTCTTCTAGGTCTGCCATTTTCTCTTCTCCAAGGGCTAGGGCTTCGAGATCTTCTTCAAAAGGTAAAGAACACAATGAACCTCTACGTGAGCCGAGGGTCGATGAAATAGTACCTGCGGAATTTTCCTTTCCTAGGGATAGTCATGCTTTAAAGGATCAGCTTTCTTCAATGTCTTCTCATGGCGGAGCTGACAAGTACCCTACCAAAATAACTGAGGGTCTAGTGCCTCTTGTACGCAGGGACTGTTACTGGAAGCCTGATTTTCCTGTTGTCGTTCCCAATAGAAATAAAAGAATAACCTCTTACAAGGTTGGGTATTCTTTTGTTTATACCTATCCTTTCACGTTAGTATTCAAGCCTCCTATCGACCCTGTTATCATCGAGTTTTGTCGATTCTTCAAAATTTGTCTGGGACAAGTCGGTCATCTCGTGTGGCGAGTTGTTGCGTGCCTTAGATATTTGGCTACTTCAGCTTCTGTCCCCTTTACCTTTTATCATCTCATTCACCTATATTCTCCAATGTTGTTTCGCCAGGGAGTTTTTACTCTCGCGACTAGGAGTAAAAGGGTGCTAGTGATTCCTGATGATTATAAAGATCGAGGGTGGTTCCTCCGGTATGTTGTTGATCCTACTACTAGTTTACTAGGCGAAGAAAATCTCCCCTTCCCTGAGAAGTGGAATCTTGCACGTGAGTACAGTATTGCTCACATTCCTTTCCTTTTGTTTTTAGATACTTTATTAGTACACTAATTGTTTCTTTTCTTTGCAGCAATCATGGGAACCGTCGAGAATGTCTCCGGTTTTTTAGATTGGGTATAAAAACTCTTGTTAACCGCTCCATTAGAAGAACGTTCGTGAAAGTATCTCTTTGGGAGGTTTGGTTGGAAAGTTAAGACTCACGGTAAGCGAAGTTTCGTGTTTTTACTTCTTCCCTCTTTTAAGCTTTATTTGACCACTTTCATTTATTTGGGTTTCCTGCTCGTGAAGTTTCTGCTGCAACCGTGTCTGTTCCAAAGTTATCCCTGGCGAAGGCCCAGTAGATCATTTCTTATTCCTCTTCCTCAAAGAGGAAAGCAAGTGGGTCAAGGACCTTAGAGGAAGAGGAGGAAGAGGAAGGTTCTCTAGTCCATAGGTCACGTAGGAGGAATGTGGTCTCTGACGACGAGTATGCACCTGTCATTGACCCTCACGTGCCTGCTTTTGAAGAACTTCCCTCAATTACTCCTGTTGTAGTTTCTGATCCCATGGCTATTCCCGCTCATGTCGTTGCTTCTGCTCCCGTGACTTTTTCTGCCTCTCAGACTTCTCTGCCCGTGACTCCTTCATCTATCCCCGCTTCCATGCCTTTTGTTGTAGAAGTAGGGTCTTCCAGCAGGGTGGAGATGAGGCAGGTGATGATAGAGGTTCTAGCAGCGGGTAGCCTCTTCAAAAAATCAGGCCAAGCTGACGTATGGTTGAAACCTTTGATAGGCTCGACTGAGAGAGCTAAGTTGGACAACCATGGTTCCCTTACTTGGGTGAATGAAATTGTGCACTCCTCTTTAAAGGTAAAATTCGTTTTCCTTTACTTGTGTTCGTATACGTTTCTTTCCGTATTTAATTTGTCTCCTTTTTTAGATCAATATTATAGGCATAGAGTTAATGAAGAGAGTTTCCCAAGCGGAGCAGGCAACAAGGGATTTCCGTATTGAGGCGATAAATTGAAAGGAGCAATATGAAAGCTTACAACTAGACATGGAGGCAGTGGAAGAAGAGAAGTGTACCTTGGAGCAGCAAGTGAGGGTTATGACAGCAGAATTGGCCGTTGAGAAGGCATCTTCTAACCAAGCAAGCAAGGATAAGAGTGTCTTAGAATCTTCGTTTGCGGAGCAACTGTCTCGTGCTTCTGAAGAGATCAGGAGCCTGAAGGCCTTATTGGACCAGAAGAAGGAGTATTCTGGTGAACTTGTTCAATCGCTCACCCAAACCCAGGAAGATCTCCGTAACTCTTTGGAGAAGGTCTAATTCCTGGAAAGGTCCTTCGCTTCTTTACAGTCCTCTCATGATGCTGTCGTGACTGAGAGGGATGAATTAAGAGCTGAAATTGAGATGTGGGAGAAAGATTATGAAGCTCTTGAAGACAAAGCAGCCATCGATGTTAGCTGGGCTTATATGAACTCTCGTCTCGACACATTGATGGAAATGGGCCAAGAGGGTTTTGACTTGGAAGCCGAAATTGCAAAAACCAAGGAGACCATTGAGAAGTATCAACAAAGTCAAAATCTTTCTTCACCTGAAGGTGAGGTTCATGTTGCTCGTGCCTCTTCATCCCAAGCTGCTCCTCCTGCTAGTGAAGATAATCCTGAAAGCGTTTAAGAACTTGGTTCCCTTTTTTTTTTTTTGGTATCAGTTGGTGGTTACCCCCAGCCCCATTAGGGGTAAGTTTGGATCCTTTAAGTCCCCAAATGACAACTTAGGGGCACCCAATGTAAAAATTAATACGGCTTAGACTAAGTTAACACTTAGTTTATTTTGCCGTTAGTATATTAATATCAGTGCTAGCATGACTTTTTGAGTTTTTGTTTCACTCTTTAAGTCTTTTGCATGTTTTATTTTTGAGGTTTTAGTTTTACCTCTGAGTTTTGCATTTATAAAATGGTTAGATTGCTCGTACCTTTTCGTAATAGGCACGGTTTATAAAAGAGGGCCCTTTTTTGATCGACACTTAATGAAGAAGACGTCTCAACTTCATAATGGTGTAAATATGCAATAGAGAGATAGGAATTTTTCACATGTTTCTTTCTAACAATGTTTTAAAGAAAGTTTTTGTATTGAACTTTTGTAGCATTTTACATGTGTTTGCGTATCGTCTATAACTCATTTTGCAACTGTTTTCATTTAACAGATTTAGTATAAACTTGCACTCGTAATTGTTTTCCTTTTTGTAACAGTTTTTTCGAATTAGTACAAGGGAGTAACTGTTTTTTGTTTACAACAGTTTTTTGAATAGGTACGGGAATAATGATCTTTCATCCATAACTTTTTTTATTTATAACAGTTTTCTGAATAAGTACAAGGATTTCGTAACTGTTTTTATTTAAAATAGTTTTTTGAATGAGTACAAAGATGATGATCTTTATCCATAATTGTTTTCAGTTACAACAGTTTTCTGAATAAATACAAAGATGTGCATTTCTACCTCGTAACTAATATTCTACCTTTAACCTGAACATTCGTTTACATTCACGAATATGTTTTTCGAAGGTTTTTTGAATCAGGCTTTGTATATCGAGCCTTTGGCTCTTTTGATTTTGCTCGTAATACTTGACTCTTTATCCATAATTGTTTTCAGTTACAACAGTTTTCTGAATAAATACAAAGATGTGCATTTCTACCCCGTAACTAATATTCTACCTTTAACCTGAACATTCGTTTACATTCACGAATATGTTTTTCGAAGGTTTTTTGAATCAGGCTTTGTATATCGAGTCTTTGGCTCTTTTGATTTTTCTCGTAATACTTGACTCGTTGGGAAGATGGATCTTTCAGGCTTGAGCTTTTGACTTTTTGGTAGTCTTGTTTGCTTTAGCTTTGCCTTCCACCATAATGTATAGTCCCCCAAGTATTTGAGCTTTGAAGAATGAAATCTCGAGCACTTGACTATTCCTTCCTTGTGGTCCTTTTCCTGAAAAGGAAAAACATACGAGACTCGAAGGTATATAATTTTTTAGATGATGACTGCTTAACCCTTTTTAAAACGTTCATCAGAAAGTTGTAACCCTAGACCAGGAATTCAGTTACTTCCTCGTGTCTTTGCAGGTCTAATATCATCATCTGGTGATAAGTTAGCTTTTTGCCTATCATCTAAAATGGTTAGTTTAATTTTAACTGTACAAAAATAAAATCGAACGTAGTGCTACCTGACCGGGGGTATTCCTTTTCCTTAGAAGTAATACTTCTTTAAATGAACGACATTCCAGCTTGTTGGTAAGATCATGTCGTCCATAGCCTCCAGCTCATAAGCGCCTTTCCCAGCAATGCCACGAACTTCGTAAGGTCCTTCCCAATTTGGATTTAGCTTTCCCATACCAACTTCTTTCGTTGACTGGAAGACTTTTTTAAGAACGAAGTCCCCAATCTTAAAATATCTGAGGTGAGCTTTTCTGTTGTAATATCACTCTATGATTTGCTTTTGAGCTACCATACGTATTAGCGCAACTTCTCTTCTTTGCTCGAGCAAGTCCAAATTGGTTCTCAACTCGTCGTTGTTTGTTTCTTCCGTTGATGTTATAAACCTTGTGATTGGTTCGCCAATTTCCACCGGTATCAAAGCCTCTAATCCGTAAACAAGCGCGAATGGAGTTTCTCCTGTGTCTATTTTTGCAGTCGTTCTGTAAGCCCATAATATTGTCGGTAGCTCGTCGAGCTAGTTTCATTTGGCTTTCTCTAACCGTTTCTTTAGGTTGTTGACGATGACCTTGTTCATTGACTCGGCTTGTCCATTAGCCACGGGGTGATACAGTGATGCAGTGATCCGTTTGATTTGCCAACTTTCAAAGAATTCTGTGATTTGAGAGCCTATGAATTGCAGGCCATTGTCACATACGATCTCATTCGGCATTCCAAAGCGGCATGTTATATTTCACCATATGAAGCTTTTCACTTCTTTTTCACGCACCTGTTTTAAAGCTTTTACCTCCACCCATTTTGTGAAATAGTCAGTCAACACGAGTAAGAACCGTACCTTTCCTTTAGCTGGGGGAAAAGGTTCAACTATGTCCATGCCCTATTTCATAAATGGCCATGGTGATACCACTGGGTGGAGTAACTCTGCCAGTCAATGCATGTTATTAGCAAACCATTGGAATTTTTCGCATTTAGATACGAAACTTCCAGCCTCTTCTTCCATTTTGGGCCAATAGTACCCTACTCTGATTAGGGTTTTGACTAAGGATCTTGGTCCTGCGTGATTTCCACAGTGTCCTTCGTGGACTTCCTTCATCACGTACTCTGTTTGATTGGGTCCAAGGTATTATTGCTAAGGGACCCCGAACATTTTGCGGTATAGATCATTGTGAATGAGGCAGTACCGTGCAGCTTTTCGGCGTAGTGCTTGAGCTGCTTTTCTATCTTCAGGTACGGTACCATTCTGCAAAAAGTTTAAAATTTCTTTTCTCCAATCCCAGGTCAAATTGTTAAATATTACCTCATTTTTGTCCTAGTCGATCGCTGAATGAAATAAGTGAATGAAAATTGCATTGTCTTTGTTTGACACTTCCGCAACTGCTGCAAGGTTAGCTAATGCATCCGCTTCTGCATTTTCCTCCTTGGGTATTTGCACAATTTTCCATGATTGGAATTGTCTTACCAGGTCTCGTGCCTTTTCCAGGTATTGTTTCATACGAGTCTATCTTGCGATATAAGTCCCCTGCATCTGGTTTACTACCAGTTGGGAGTCACTTTTGATCACGATTTGCTCGATTGAGAGTTCCCGTGCCAGTTCAAGTCCTGCAATGACAACTTTGTACTTTACTTCATTGTTAGTTATGTGATATCATTTAATAGCTTGTCGCATATTTTCACCCGTGGGTGATATTGAAACTACTCCCAGACCAGCTCATTTTACATTAGAGGAGCCATCAGTAAATAGGATCCATATACCTGGATTAGCCCTATTAAAGAGTTGTAACTCTTTTTCTACTTCAGGAATTATGCTGGTATTAAAATCAGCAACAAAATCAGCTAAAATTTGAGACTTTATTGCAGTCCTAGGTTGATATATTATGTCATGCTCACTCAATTCTATTGCCCATTTATCTAATCTTCCAGATAATTCTTGTTTATGTAGAATGTTTCTCAATGGGTATGAAGTCACAACAACAATGAGATGACATTGAAAATATGTTCTTAATTTTCTAGCTGCCATAATCAGAGCTAAAGCTAATTTTTCCAGATGTGGTATCTTCTTTTAGTGTCTAACAAAGACTTGCTTACGTAATAAATTGGAGATTGTTTACCTTTGTCTTCCCTTACCAGTATTGCACTTACGGCAATTTCTGCTACGGCAAGATAGACATACAACCTTTCTCCTTCTTTTGGTTTTGACAGCAGCGGGGGTTTTGATAAATATGTCTTCAGATCTTTGAGAGCCTATTGACATTCCTCAGTCCATTCGAACTGATTCTGTTTTTTAAGAACTGAACAAAATTTAAAACTCTTTTTCGAAGACCTGGATATAAATCTCCCCAAGGCTGCAATTCTTCTTATTAATCTTTGCACTTCTTTTTTTGCTTGTAAGCATATTGGGTATTTCGTCAATAGCTTTAATTTGAGCAGGATTTACTTCCATTCCTCTATTTGACACAAGGAAACCCAAAATCTTACCTGGTTCTACGCCAAAGGCACATATTTCTTGATTCAGTTTCATATTATACCTGCGTAAAATATCGAAGGTAATTGAAAGATGCTGGAAATGATCTTCCGCTTGTGTTGATTTTACCAGCATGTCATCGATGTAAACCTCCATCATCTTTCCCAGATGTTCCTGGAACATCTTGGTCACTAGCCTTTGATACATGGCTCCAGCATTTTTCAGGCCAAAAGGCAGGACTTTGTAGCAATAAGTCCCCCTGTTTGTAATAAATGAATTTTTTTCCCTCGTCTGATGGATCCATTTTTATCTGATTATAACCAGAGTACGCATCTAGAAAGCTTAAAAATTCATGACCTGCAATGACATCAATCATTTGATCTATGTGCGGCAATGAAAATGAATCATTAGGGCATGCTTTATTTAAATCTGTGTAAAACGCATACTCTCCATTTACCATTCTTTTTGGGTACCACTACAGTATTGGCTAACCGATTAGGGTATTTTACCTCACGTATTGAACTAATTTTCAAGAGTTTATGTACCTCATCGTCGATCACTTGGTTCTTGAATGGTCCTTGCTTTCTTTTCTTTTGCTTGACAGGTACGAAGGATGGATCTTCATTTAGCTTATGAGTCATCACCTCCGGTGGGATACCTGTCAAATCTGAATGGGACCAAGCAAAGCAATCTGCGTTAGCTTTTAAATAATCAACAAACTCACCTCTTCTGCTGGGACTTAGCCTCGTGCCTATGTGGACTTTTTGTTCACGCTCTCGTTCAAACAATGGACCAGCCTCGAGCTCTTCCGTAGTTGTTTTGATATATTCATCCATTTCTGGTTCCTGAATGACATCATGTCTAGAATCCATGTCCGTATGTTTTGATATTTCTTCCGAGGTGACCTGGTTCACCTTCTCGTGGCTATCGTCTGTCGTACCTGTTTGAATAATAATTTCTTCTGTCCCTGTTTGTGCAACCGTACCTGCCTGAGTGGCTTCCTTATCTTTTGATTCTTCCGCTTCTTTGTTATAATGTACCACGAAATTTATAGTCCTTGATGTTTGTTGATCGCCCCGAATCTGTTGAATTCCCCATTCGGAAGGGAATTTGATTACTTGGTGTAGGGTAGATGGTACCGCTCTCATGTCATGAATCCATGGTCTCCCAATGATTACATTGTAAGCCATGTCAATATCAATGACTTGGAACCTAGTATTCTTGATTACTCCCCCTGCATAAGTGTTAAGTTCAACTTCCCCATTTGTTATGAACGTAGAGTTATCGAACCCAGATAAGGCTCATGCTTTTGGGATTACTCGATCCTCCATTAACATTTCTTCCACAACTCTTGATAAGATAATGTTAATTGAGCTACCTGGATCAATCAACACTCTTTTTACGTTAGTGTCATGTATAAGTAAGGATATTACCAGTGCGTCATTGTGTGGGATTATTAGTCCGTTGATGTCTGCATCATCGAATGATATATTGTTTGATTCTAGATCTTCACGAATCCGCTTCCCGTGTGTAATTGTGAATTTTGTGGTTCTTTTGCAGATTACTCCGTTTACCTCCTCACCCCCGTGTATTACGTTGACTGTTAGTTTTGGAGATGGTGGCTTTGGTGGCTCCTGCATGTTCTTCATATACGCTTGCTTACCTTTTTCACTAAACAATTCTGTTAGGTAGCCCTGTTTTAATAATTGTTCTACCTCACCTTGCAAAAATATGCAGTCTGACGTTATGTGTCCATGGTCATTATGGAATTCACACCAGAAGTCTGGGTTCCTTTTATTTGGGTTCGGCCTCATTTCTTTGGTCCATCAAACCTTATCACCCATGTTTCTCAGTACTGCAATTAATTCGAAAGTACTTACATTGAAGTTGTGCTCCCCAATTCTTGTATTACCTCTGCTTCGTTCATCCCGATCCTTTCTGGATCTTGATGAGGACGAGCCTGTATCTCTATTTGATGGTCTGTATTCTGACCGAGCATTTTCAAACCTGGAACGAGTTTCTCATCCCGAGGGTCCCCATATAAGGATCGTACATGTTCTTACATGTTCTCCTTTCCGGTTCGGAGCGTCTAGAACTGGTTCGATCTTCAGTTTTGATTAGGCAATGGTATCCTCCTCTATTCGTAGCTTGGTACTATTCCTGTTATAGACATCGTTCCATGTTGTGAATTCTCTTAAGCTTTCTTTGAGCCTTCTCGTGGCTTCTGAACTTTTGTCATTTAAATTGCTTGCAAATGCCATGGCTGCCCAATTGTCAGGTACCCTTGGTAACATCATTCTTTCGCGTTGGAAACTATCTACAAATTCACGAAGCAACTCCGTTTCTCCCTGTTTTATTTTGAATATATCCTCCATTCTTTTTTCGACTTTTTGCGCACCGTAATGCGCTTTTATAAAAGAATCTGCAAGCTCACCAAAAGAATCAATAGAGTTTTCAGGTAAAGAGAATACCAGGTTAATGCTCCTTTAGTGAGTGTTTCTCCGAACTTCTTGACTAGTATTGACTCAATTTCTTATTTAGTGAGGTCGTTGCCTTTTACCCCGGTGGTAAAAGCAGTTACATGATCGCGTGGATCAGTTGTCCCATCATACTTGGGAACGTCAGGCATCTTGAATTTCTTAGGAATAGGCAGGGGTGCTGCA
Organism: Nicotiana undulata; assembly: GCA_005239495.1. Lineage (NCBI taxonomy): Eukaryota > Viridiplantae > Streptophyta > Magnoliopsida > Solanales > Solanaceae > Nicotiana > Nicotiana undulata. The sequence goes on from MDKH01206610.1 coordinate 26,603, forward strand.
CTTGATTTCCAAGGTTATTGAGAATATCTATCAACTTCAATGCCTTTGATAACAGGTGGTACTCCAGGAATTTGTTCGATTCGATCGTTTTGTTCCTTCATCTGTTTCTGCAAGGTTAGT